>JAOYNU010052181.1:0-90055 GCA_026745395.1 Tympanopsis confertula | reverse complement strand
ACCACGGCAGGTAGTCGGCGTTGTTTGGAGCTGGAGAGGTGCTCGAGATTAAGCGGAATCTATATTTTCTGTCAGGGGGAATTTGTTTGATCTTCCAGACGTCCGAGTGGATCCCATAACAAGTCATCAATTCAGCGACGGCAGCGGCCAAGCCGCAATGCAGGGCCAACGAAGCTTCCCCAGATATTCACGCGCAACTCGGTCGGCCCCTTTACCGACTCATTGATGGGGAGGGGCTCGAAAGGTTATGGCCGTAAAACATGTGCAGTGACGCAAGCGTTCCGGTGGTTTGTGGGCGGTCAGCGAAACCAATAGCTGAGGTGGGAGTGCTCCGCCCCAGCAACCACAGACGTTATTATTTATCCGTATCCGTACTTATTGTTGTTTGAATATATTCATCTCGAGCGTGTGGTTTGATTAATCATCCGGTCGGTTGGTGTAGTTGGTTATCACGTCAGTCTAACACACTGAAGGTCGGCGGATCGAGCCCGCCACCGATCACAAATGGATTTTTTTGTAGAAAAGTATAGTGGAAGGAAGCTATTATCTATCACACAGGCATCGTGACAACCAGGGATGGTGGCCAGGCTGTATACAAGAGCGTTCATTCATTTTGAAAAAAATAGTACATAGACGTCGTGATTGCCCTAGTTGAGCTCATGAGCGGCCTTGATGGCTTTGGACTTGCCAGCATCAAGCACGACGGCCGGGTCATCGGCTGTTCCGTTTCGAGACACCTGGTTGCCATTCTTTGTCGTAATTGACGTCCTAGTAGTGTGGACACGCGATGTCAGTTGACTTGTTGGGGCTGATGGGGCTTGCATTATAACTTACTTCTCATCCTTGACGTCAAGGACTTTGCCATGAGCCTCCCCACCGCCCCATTTCCAGCTCACGTTGTCGCCTTTCTTAAGCCCACTATGCTCTCCTTTCCCGTGTTCCTCATGGGTAGATTGACTTCTGCCGTTAGTCTTCTGACTCTTCCCTGTCTCGTGGCCGCCGTCCTTGTTGTTGTCCTCTTGCTTCTCACCTCGATCCCTGCCTCGCCTGCCTCCTCTTCTCCTCTTGGGCTCGTTCTCCTCGTCGTCACTCTCAGCACTGCCGTCGTCACGGCCTTTCCTCTTTTCATTTCCTTCATGCTCCTGCTGTCCCGCACTCGTCTCACTGGACGGCGTGGCAGACCTTTCTGCCTCACTGCTATGCTGGGCGCGGAGGAAATCGTGGCCCCAGTTCTTGAGCGAGATGTACGACTTGGTCTTTTTCAGCTCACCCGGCGACTTTTCCTCGTTTGCTTTACGCTCCTGGGCGAGATGTCTCTTGCTTTTCGGGTGAAGATGTTGTCAGTACTCATCGGCGGCGAGGATAGGTGGATAGAAAGACTCACCAGTATGCCACAACCCTGCGCATGTGCGCAACCTGCTCGTCCGTGTACCTTTCATTATGCTTCTCCGGGTTGTCCTTGAGGATCTCAACGATCTTGCGTCCGCTTTCGTGCCCAACAGTCTCGCCGTCCTCGTTGCCTCCTCCATGCCTGGTCCAGCCTGCTTTGGTGGAATCGTCTGATTCCAGCCATGACTCGAGTTCCTCTGTCGTCATGTTGACAAAGTGATGAAAGTCCCGGATGACCTGGCTGCTGCTGCTCTTGGTGGGCGACATGATGTCGAGGTTTATTTAGCACGGGCAAATATATTGAGTGTGCTGGGTTCTGGATATTGAGTTTTGCAACAAAGAGTTTAGGGGGGCGACTTTTCATAGAATATCCATTAGATGGGAAGGCGAGCCAAAGTTAATCGACCGTGGTGTTGTCTTTATGTACTCGAGAGCTTTGCATGACGATTTCCGCTTTCAGCATATATCGTCATAATCCTTAAGCGTGTTAGTGAGATCCCGGAATAACAAAAGAAGCGAATGGAGTTACAGCTAGCCAAAGGCAAACAGTCGATGTGCCAAGGAGATTGCCGGTGGTGGGATCGATATGGAGGATCGTTGACATCATAGACGGCTCAGATCCCTTCCAGTCCGATCCGCCACGATCTCGGAGCGCGATCCTACATGCTTTATACTGGATCATCCCGATCTGTGACAGATTAGCTTCAAACCTGATCAATGCCTATACTACTGGCTTATTGATCACGCGACACGGGCCTTGAAGCAACTTTACATCTCCTTATTCTGACCCCGAGCAGAGTTTATCCGCACATTGCCAAGGAAATGACTCAGGAGAAAGGCAGATGCTGCTAAGGAGAACTTAGGCCGGAATGGTGTCGATATCTGACGCCTGTGTGGACAATTGTCTGGGGCTGATGAGGGAGGCCATCCGTTGTGTGCGAGATGTGAGGAGGACTGTATCTGAACCTCTTCAACAACCCACCCAAAAATCGCACTCTGCATTTTCCATTTTTAATGCTCAAGTACATAGAACCTCGGGCAGAGGCTACGCCACCGCCACGGCGTAAAGTCGACCCTGGAAGCAGCGCTTGGATGGCATGGCCCGAGAAGGATGGCCATGGTGTTTTTTTTTGGGCTGAGGATCTGGGAGGAATGGCCTGATCTCGCCGTTTCTGAGGGCCTGATTTGTGGCCTTGAGCCAGGGCATATTATTATGGCCTCAAAGACGCTGCCGTCAAAGCCCTTGATTACCTCAATCATTCCCTATTCAGGCCATCGCGAGTTGGCAGCAGGGTACTTTCCGTTGCGACAGGCTGGGACTGTTCGAAAATCCCACGATCACGAACCCCCCAACCTTGATGGTCCCTCCTAATAACCCGGAATTGTAACAAATGGCAAAACCTCCCCAACCGCATCCCCAGCGAGTGGCACCCGCCCCTGCCGCCCCCAAAGTACAACGCCCACAGGCGAAGCCGGCGCCGGCGCCGGCAAAGATAAAGGCTGGCCCGAAGAAACCAAAGAAGGAAGCACGGAAGCCAAACGCTGGAGCTGCCGCTGCGGGCGCGGCAGGCGGCGGCGGCGCTCCGGGTGGAGAGCGACCGTATCCGCACGGTGAAGACGGAGGAGGATATTTTGGCGGTGGAGGATATGATGGCGGTGGAGGATATGATGGCCATAATGGCAGCAGAGGCCACGATGGCCACGACGCCGAGTATATGGAGTGGGCAAGGACGATCACGCGCACAAAGGTGCGAATCATGCTGCTTTGCACACTGGCTCTTTGTGTTGTCTCCGGAGGCTTTACATTGTGGGCATGCCGGTCGGTCCTGGATGCAGATAACGACATGATAATTGGGGTAAGTGCTCTCTCTCTCTCCCTCTCTCACCCCTCTGGCCGTATATGGCATGTTCATGGCTCACCGAGAAGCAACAACCTGGCTTTCAGATCCTGGCATGTAGTGTTGTGGTTGTTGCAAACTCCCCAGCCATCCTTGGCCTCGTCATCGGCGTCTGCCTGTCAGAGATCCCGCGCACCCCATATCGCGTGGCATGGTATATGCAGATATGCTGGGTCGCCGTGGCCGCGACTGAAGGGATCCTGTGCATCGTGATAACGACCATGCACGCCATGAAATCTGGTCTCACGGCGAAGTGGAAAGGATGGGTAAGTTGACGGTCCATCGCCGAGTGTGATTGATGCCTGCTAACACGTTCTCAGACGAGGTACCAGCAGCAGATCTGGGCCGGGGTGTGCCTCGTGGCCGCCGTCTCTATTCTTGCATGCATGGTGCTCTACCTCATGACGAGCAACAGATACAAGGCTCTTTTGGTAGTCCAGGACACGGACGGAAGCGTGCCGTTTGTTACGGATGAAGGCGGAGACGTCACGAACCAGGACGAGGAAGAATCTATCGAGAGTGGTTCGGGTCCAAACCCTGGCTATCATGGATCGGCGTCGCCTCCACATTATCCAACCGAGTGAATAGTGAATATCCTTGGCGCCACATCTATTCGATAACTTGAGTGGGTAATTGTTATGTACTGCCCATCATTAAATCCATCTAGATGCGTGGTTTCGCTTCAGAATGTGCTCAAAGGAGAGACTGGGCTGTGCATGTCATCACAGATACACCGAGCGTCCAGGCGGTGCAGGTCTTGGATGAAGCTAGACGTCCAAACATCATCATTGGCCCCAGGCCGGGCAATCGAATTGGGAGCTTGCGAGTGGGACTTGGTCCAAGATCGGATGTCCGTCATCTTTCCTGCCTGCAGGATGACGTTGACATTTCTCAGTTTATCTCAGTAAACGGAACTTGATATTCCCTCCTCAGATGGTCCTTTCTCCGCGAGTACGATTGGCAGCAATAAATTTGATAAACAAACGCTATCGCCTTTATATACGGCCCCCCCTACCCCGTTCAACAATGCCCAGCAGAACTGAAACTGATATCCATCGTTGAGTGAGTAATTGATTATGATATTCGTTGAATGGCTCGATCTACTGAGAGAACGCAGGAGTGGTACACCGTATTCTTACAGCCACATACGTCCCCCCTCGTTCGTGTTTCAGAAACCCGGGTCCCAAGATAGTATGAGCCAGCCTAGAGGAGGAAGGCGACGGCACCAGCGACAGTGATGAGGACGGCGCCAGTGTTGCGCGCAAGGACGGCTGCACTGCCCTCGTCGTCGTCAGAGGGTCCTGTCGCGGCCACTTCGGAGCCAGTGTCGGTGGTAGAGGGCGAGTCGGCAGGCGTCGTGTGGGCCTCGGTCGGGCCAGAAGTGGCGGGCGCCGCCGCCGTCGTCTTGGAACCGTAGAGGCTCGCGTTTTGGCAATGGATCTGGACCAGGCCGTCGGTCGAGCTGATGTCGGGATCGTTGGGGCAGTTGTTGTAGCAGCTAACGCCAGACATTGTTAGGCTGGCAGGTTCAAATAGAATCGAGCATAGATATATATCCTCTCAAGGTACATACGTCCTCAGGGCCTGGTAGCCGGCACAGAGGCAGTCCCAGTCTTGGGTGCCGCAGTTAGCGATCTGAGGAATAAAATGTCAGCTCACCACGTTTAGAGACGGGGTTTTTTTATTTTTTATTTTTTATTGAAGATACACATATGGGACAGGACAAACACACCTTGTCTTTCTCGGTATCGAGACAGACATCGAGGATGTAGTTGGCCTCGCAGTTTGGGTCTACGGCAGTGACGCTGGCCACGAAAGCAACAAGAGCAAGAGGAGCGAAGAACCTCATTGTGGAGACAGAAATGGATATTACAGATGTAGAGAAGAACAAGGTTTGATCAGATTAGAATAGGAATATGGGCAAAAGGTAGGCAGACAGACAGACAGGTTGAAAGGACGGAATTAGGAATTAAGTATGGTTGTTATTATCTGGCGTTGCTATGGTGCGAGGAAGCGACCGAATAGACAAGAGACAGGGCCCGGAGCGAGTGGGGAGAACGACCGTATTTTTTGTATCTAATAAAGGGACCAAGGAGGAGAAGGGGGAGGGAAATAGCTCGCGATGTTTGGCCCAAAGGCCGTTTAGACTTTCGTGACGGGCCCGTCTTGCAAAAGAGGGCAAGGTGGAACCCCGGACAACGCCGCAGGGGCGCATCATTGGTCAGGTCAATACTCCCGACAATGGCACGCACTTTACCGATATGAAGAAGACTGCTGTGCTCTGTATCATTGGCTGGAAAGGCAGAGAGGCGAGTAGAGTAAGTGTCACGCCAGTCCGGCCATGGTGAGTTCGGACCCGCTCTCCACGGATACGGATAAGAGAGAATGCAGACGGACTTGAGAGGACGAGGGCGCACAGCTGTTTAGCTGGCCGCTATGTATCTATATGTGTGATGTGACTGCCGTACTCATCCCCTTGTTCGTGTTGGTGCTTCTTCTCCGGCGCGCTGCACCTTCTTGCAGATTCGTGCAGAGGCGGAGAGCGGCAGCGCACAGCAACGGCCTGGTCTGGCTAATCCTGTTGAAGAAAGGGCCCGAATAGCATGCTCGGAAACCTGGGAAAAAGGAGATTGTTGGGCCCACCACGCCTTGCAACAGGGGATCTACGACGTGAGAGAACACCAGAAGAGCGAGTCACGTGACACAAGCACTATATGTGAAGCTGACAAGTTACGTAGCGGTGAGATTCGAGTTCTTCAAGGCAGGACTGAAACCGGACTATAAGTACATAGTAACTGCATCTCTGTCTGATGCTATAAAGGCGATTCATGTACACATGATTATGATATCTCTCTGCTCCTGCGAGCACCAATGTAGATTTGGACTTGGACAGGTTATGCGGTGAGTTGTTATCGTCGTATTATCTTATCGTTGTCTTATCTACCACCCCTGCTGGGTAAAGTCCGGCAAATGCCCCATGTGAAAAAATAAAAAAATAAAAAATAAAAAATAAAAAATAAAATTCTTGCGCCACCCAACCAACTGTGGCTGGCGTTGGTGCGCTATGACAAGCCTCGAGTCTCGAGATGAGAGCGGGAAAGCTTTCCCTTAAAGTAGCCGCGACTACATTGCCGTCGTCGTCAACAACACGCTTGCTATCCCGTTCCATCGCAGCAAGAACTGCTTCGGTAGTGGGTGTTTATCGCGCATCTTGCGTTGTCCCTTTAGCGCCATCCTGTGGAGGTAATCTGGTGGGTTTCCTGCGTATGCGCCTTGTTGGCCAGGCCGGGACCGCGCCTCTGGGTACCTGCCAACTTATTCGCAGTTTATAATCTTTCCTCATCATCTAACTAACCTGTGAGCCAGCATCACCTTTCGCGCCTAACCCCCAAGAATCGATTCGTGCACTTGGCTCCCCCCACACCCTCCCGCCCAGCGTGACGCGACACCCAATACACATACATATATATACACATTTATTATTCAAATATCAACATGGCGGACACGATTGCCGCGAAGGAGGAGGAACACGACCAGGCCTCCCTGCACGAGGACAACGCTCCCCTCGGCAACGATGGCGATGATAACATGGAAGGCCAGGGAGAAGAAGGCGAGGTCAGTTTTTTTGAAAAAAAGAAATAGGTGGCCATGAACAAACCGCGAGAGAAAGAGGAGGAGCTGACCTCAGGATAGGATGACACTGCTCTCATGAAGAAGCGCCTTGCCGAGATGGAGGTTGAGGCCGCAAGACTTAGGAAAATGCAGGAGACCCTTGACGAGCAAAGTGCCGAGCTGCAGGATAACAAGGAAGACGTCGACCACAGAAGCATCTTTGTCGGCAACGTCGACTATTCCGCCTCCCCCGAGGAGATACAAGCCCACTTTCAGAGCTGCGGCTCCATAAACCGCGTCACCATCCTCCTTGACAAGTTTACCGGCCAACCAAAGGGGTACGTTTTACGCCATCCGGCTGTTTCCTGGTAGCCTCCTCTGCCGCCAGACGGAATCATGATCCACGCTAACGCCGAGTGTGCAAACAACCTGCAGCTACGCCTACGTCGAGTTCAAAGAGCCCAGTCTGGTCGCTCAGGCCCTCGTTCTCAACGAAAGCGTCTTCAAGGGCCGCAACATCAAGGTCGTGCCCAAACGTACAAACATACCGGGCATGGGCCGCGGCCGCGGCGGACGTGCGGGATACCGCGGTCGGGGAGGATATTTCGGTGGCCGCGGAGGGGGCGGCTTCCACGCTGGCTTCAATCCTCGAGGCGGGTATCGTGGAGGCTACCGTGGACGTGGCGGACGGGGTGGGTTTGCGCCCTACTGACCAACCCAGGCACACGGCGCCTTTACGAGATCTAGTGTGGCTGATGTGCGCACATCCTGAATTGAACGCTGGTACAAGAGCGAGGCTGGGCTGAGGAGTGAGTGCGTGATGAAATTCGTGAGGAAGTAGTAGGGAAGAAGTGTGTGGGTTCTGTAATAATATTTTTGGGAATTTTTCTTATTGTTGTGGACCTACTATCGTTGATGACTTGGCAGTGACGAGCCGCGAGATTGGAAATCAATGAATCTGGGTGGCGTTTTCTGGAGCATCTTTGCTCTTGCTCTCTTTCTTGTCTGGTCCATCCATCAAGGCATAAAAGTTGATATATAACCCTGATATTACCGTAACGTTATTGACATGGACGGGACGTGGCCATCCCGACGCTTCCATCTGGATCCTTTCTATTGAAATACGGGCCAAAGCAACGCTCCAGTGTACTGACTGGAATGAATGAATGAAATCATTCATCTACTTTGCCTGCGCCTTGCGGTATTTGTAACTCCCACGATGCATAACTCGGGAGAGAAAAGGTGCGGTATTTCACCGATATGACGTCTTGCTTGCGAGTATTCTTGCTACCAAGCCTGTGATAAAGCCACGACGGGTCAACCTGAATCGACTTAAACACCGAGTATCCAAGTGTCGTACGGAGTTATCCATCTGGATGATAATAGACTTCACACGTCGCAACGTAGTTTATCAGCCTTATCAACCAACATGTTGAAAAGAGGCTGAAGCAACTTTGGCTGTAATATTATATAAGCAACCAGGGGCGGATCGCACAGCCTCAACCAGCAGCGGGCTGCGCTGCGCTGCTGCAGCCGCTGGCCAACTAATAATAATAGGCAGACGCCACCGACTCAAGTGAAAGCCTGTAAGTAAGTAATGTACCTGTAATTGTAAGCCTGTAGATAGATATGTAATAAGCCCGTAAACCGTAAACCTGTCAAACTGTATCTAACCTGTAACCTGCTCGAGCGCAGTTCGTCCTGATTGTACACGATCACAAACCTTCCTTTATTTCGCTCTCCCTCGTCCGAATCCCAAACAACCGTCTCCGCTCGCTTGTTGAGGGACCCAGCGGCATTTTACACGATCGGTCCGCTCTGTAGGACGCGGACTCTTACCCCACCTAACCTCAACCTCCCAACACGCTGCCGCCTCCTGCCGCCGACGCGGTTTCCTCCCTCTCCTCGCATCGAAAATCGAAAGGAGGGAAAAGATCAGACTTATAGAGGCTGGCGTCGTACGTCGGGCTGCGACATTGAGAGACGAGACCTCATCATCTGCAGCATCTCGCGCAGCAGACCAAATCCGACCGGGCGCGACAATTCGGTAGTCGCTCGATCTCGCCCTCGTCTGACCGTCACTTGTTTGCCCTTCTTTTGTCCAAGTTATCGTGTGCGGCCGACCTGTATCCTCCCTCACCTTCCCCACCGTCACCTGCCATCATGACCGACAATCGCGACGATGATGGCCTTCCTTCGTAAGTTCGATTCTGTCAATGTCCTTTCTGATGCTGCTGATGGCTGACCCCATGGTTCTTTTGGTTATCTCTAGATCTCCTAATCTTCGAATAACGAGTAGGCGCGCACCACCACCCCAGTCCCAAGTGATGATGACGTCGTCAACGCCGGTCTACCCGAAGGGACCAACTTTTATCATGGTGAACGAACAAAGATGCTGACTCTGACTCTATCGCAGTCCTCGCCGCCGACGGCATTATCAAACGGGAAATCTTTCGTAGGTCCAGACAGACAGATCAGTGCGAGCGAGCTTGTCGGCTGACCACTTCGTCCATAGGCCTCCCAGATCCCTTCGCTGTCGCCACCGTCAATGGAGCCCAGACCAGGACGACGCAACCCGCGAGAAGAAGTGTGAACCCATACTGGAATGAAACCTTTGACTTGTATGCCGTCCCGTCTGCCGTGCCCGGTTTGTTGTCTCTTGTAGCAGAACTGCTGACCAGCATCGTTGCAGCCGTGTCAATGAGGACAGCATCCTGGCCGTCCAGGTCTTTGATCAGAAGAAGTTTAAGAAAAAGGATCAAGGTTTCCTGGGGGTCATAAACCTACGGATCGGAGATGTCATGGAACTTGATATGGAATGTGATGGTACGTATCGTCTTGGGACCCCCGGTATTCCTGCGTTGAACAACTTTGGCATCTCAGACGAGACGAAATTCGCTAATCGTTTCCTTGTATAGACTTGACGCTCACACGGGATCTCAAGAAGTCTACCGATAACCTCCTCGTCCAAGGGAAGCTGATCTTCCAGCTTTCGAACAACCTATCAGCACCGATACAAAATCGACGACGACCCTCCCTGATGCCACCGCCCGGCCACCCGAACATGTCATCGGTGCAATCTCTACCACAATCCACCGCAGACACCTTGGCCAGTGAGCGCTCTACATCGGGGACCGATCAACCGTCGACAAGCCCTGTTCCGTCGCAAGCACTGACGCATCGCTCAACAGGCCCGCTCCCCCAGAACGTGCGTGATGGGTCGTCGTCGACTGCTTTGTCACCCGGACCGGAGAACTCAAACCCGAGCCTCAGTCCTTTTGAAGACGAACGAGGTCGCTTACCCCCAGGCTGGGAACGGCGGGTGGATGCATCGGGTAGGACATACTATGTGGACCACAACTCGCGGAGCACAAGCTGGCAACGGCCAGTCTATCAGCGGGAAGTCACGCAGGCAGAACGGCAGAGGCACCAGAACCGTAGCCTCCCCGAAGATCGGACCGGAGCCAACTCGCCGACACTCTCGGCTGCAGGGGCACAGGGACAAGCATCCCCAAGCGGCCAGCCTACTTCGATCCCAACCGGAGTCACGACCAATGGTGTTGGTGATCTGCCGGGTGGCTGGGAACAACGACACACCCCCGAAGGGCGTCCGTATTATGTGGACCACAACACCCGCACCACAACCTGGGTGGATCCTCGCCGGCCGCAGTTCGTGCGCGTGATCGGCGGGTCGGGCCCAAACGGACATGTCAGCCACATCCAGCAGCAGCCCATCTCTCAGCTCGGTCCTCTGCCCAGCGGGTGGGAGATGCGCCTCACCAACACAGCCCGCGTGTATTTTGTCGATCACAACACCAAGACGACGACGTGGGATGACCCTCGGCTGCCATCTTCGCTCGACCAGAACGTGCCGCAGTACAAGCGCGACTTTAGAAGAAAACTCATCTACTTCAGGTCGCAACCGGCCATGCGCATTGGTTCTGGACAGTGTCACATCAAGGTCCGCCGCTCTCATATCTTTGAGGACTCGTTTGCCGAGATCAGCCGCCAGTCTCCCAACGATTTGAAAAAGAGACTCATGATCAAGTTCGACGGAGAGGATGGCTTGGACTATGGCGGCTTGTCTCGCGAATTCTTCTTCCTCCTCTCGCACGAAATGTTCAACCCGTTTTACTGCCTCTTTGAGTACTCGGCCCATGACAACTACACTCTTCAGATCAACCCACACTCGGGCGTCAACCCCGAGCATCTCAACTACTTCAAATTCATCGGGAGGATCGTCGGGCTCGCCATCTTCCACCGCCGTTTTCTGGACTGTTTCTTTGTCGGAGCGCTGTACAAGATGATTCTAAAGTATAGGCCCGAGGACGACAAGGATGACGAAAAGGACGAGTCTGACGACGATAACGACAAGACCGACGAGGAAAAGAAGGCCGACGAAGAAAAGAACAAGGCCAGCGAGCTGAGGCTGACGATTGCCGACATGGAAGGTGTCGACTCGGACATACACCGTTCCCTGCAATGGATGCTCGACAATGACATAACTGGCATCATCGACCAGACCTTCACGGCAGAAGTCGAGGTCTTTGGCGTCACCCAAGTGATTGATCTGATGGACCTGTACAAGGATGACAGGTACAGGGACGAGAACAAGAAAAGAGTGCAGAAAGAGTACGGCGCCACGAAAGAGGTGACCAACGAGAACAAGGCCGACTACGTCAGGCGCGTGGTCGAGTGGCGCATCAAGAACCGCGTGAGGAAGCAGTTCAAAAAGTTCATGGAAGGGTTCCGCGACATTATCCCGGCCGACCTGATCAACGTGTTTGACGAGCGTGAACTCGAGCTTCTCATCGGCGGCATGTCGGACTTTGACGTGGACGACTGGAAGAAGCACACCGATTATCGCGGCTACACCGAGTCGGACGAGGTCATCCAGATGTTCTGGCACACCATTCGATCGTGGGACACGGAGCAAAAGGCTCGCTTGTTGCAGTTTACCACGGGCACGTCTCGCATTCCTGTCAACGGGTTCAAAGATCTTCAGGGCAGCGATGGTCCCAGACGTTTTACGATTGAGAAAGCCGGCGATGTCGGCAACCTGCCAAAGGCTCACACGTGGTAAGTAAACCTTGATTTTTTAATATATATATAACTAACACTTGCATAGCTTCAACCGACTGGACCTCCCACCTTACAAGACCATAGAGGCTCTCCAGCAAAAGCTGACCATGGCAGTCGAGGAAACAATGGGCTTCGGGCAAGAATAAGTCGACCAACGACCAAAGTGTTATATAATGTGCTTGCGGTTGTTTGGCTTGAAAAGACGACATAAATTGCCATGGGTTCCTTGGTTGGGGACGGGAGGGAGAAATGGCGCAAGTCAGACTTTCAAGGTATATCTGAGCGGTGGTTTATTAAATTTTCTGATGGGATTCCCATCAGTGTAACTAACTTGTTTCCGGCATCAAAACCCGCCCCCACCGCAAGAGAGAGGAAATATGACTGGCTACGGAAAGGTTTCGTTGGGCAACCCATGTATTGTATGGTTCAAGGCGACATTAGCACTAAGGCTGTAGCATTATCTACAAAGAAACCGGGCACACTCCCTCCAGCTTTTGGACCCGCCTCTCTCTCCCTCTTTCTTTCTCTCGTCTGTTTCCTACTTTCTGTACCACATCCTTGTGATTTTGGTGTTTCTCATCTTCCTCTGCAGCTGGAAAATGCCGTACATGAGCGCCTCGCTTGTGGGCGGACACCCAGGCACGTAGACGTCGACCGGCACGATGCGATCGCAGCCGCGAACAACACTGTACGAGTAGTGGTAGTAGCCGCCGCCGTTGGCGCAGCTTCCCATGCTGACCACCCAGCGCGGATCGGGCATCTGGTCGTACACCTGGCGTAGAGCCGGCGCCATCTTGTTGGTCAGCGTTCCGGCCACTATCATGATATCAGACTGGCGCGGCGAGGCGCGGAATATGATTCCCAGGCGATCCTGGTCGTAGCGGGGGGCTGAAAGGTGCATCATCTCGACGGCGCAGCAGGCGAGACCGAACGTCATGGGCCAGAGAGAGGACTGGCGACCCCAGTTGACAATTTGATCGAGTGTGGTTCTGATAGGTAAGTAAGTCAGCAAGTGAGCAAGCAAGCAAGAAAAGTAACATGTATGGGTATATATGGGTATATATATGTGTATATATATGTGTGTGTATGTATAGATATAAGAAAGCAGCCGCACGCACAGAGCATATTGTATGACGCCCTTGCTGCCTTCCTGACTAGGAAGAGGGACTTCGCGCCGTTGATGGGGGGCAATGCCGGTGCCAACCTTTGGCACCACCGAGGTTGCTGCTGATGGGGAGGAGGAGCTGGTGGAAAGCGCAGCAGCGCGGAGGGGGATCAGGCTGAGGGATGAAGCCGGCGGCTTGGCTGCTGGGAGATGGATGGGGTTAGCCTATCTGTTTTGTTTCCCTGTCAATGTCGCGTCGTAGCCTTTGGATCACAACGGACAAGGCGAGTGGGCAGGTGTATGTATGTAGGTAGGTATGTGTGTATGTAGGTATGTAAGGTGTAGGTAGGCGCACCGTGGAGCACGAGGGACGTGGCAGTGCGCGCCGAGAGGAGCATCGTTGTGATCGTCGAGTTCGAGAAGGAGGGTATGATGTAAAAGTCGGCAATTCAAAGGCTGGCAATTTACAGGAGCCGGGCGTGGCGAGATATTGACGGAGGATGTAGGAGGTTGATTAGAGCTTTGGTGTCTCCCTGAGCATGACGACAGGATGAATAAGCGGGCGTTCATTGGTGATTATAATCTTATCATTTTCTTATCTACATATCTGCAAATCTCTGCAAATCTCTGCAAATCAATCGCCACTTGGGTTCCGTCAAGGAATGAGTCTTCACTTGTTGATTCTTGTATAATGGATGAAAGCGTGTTTTAGAGTCATCCATCTACCAAGTGCAGCAACACACACACGCACCCCGTGGTTCCCTTCTCTTGCAAGTCAATTTCGGTTCAAACAGACACCGACCAGCTACTCGCTTCTCGAAATCAGCCTGCGCTTGCTCTCCTCCAATCCACCACCAAACCAACCTCGTACACCATCTATAACTGCAAACTCGTCAAGTCGTCAGAAGCCAGCGGGCTCTGGGGGGAGATAAAAAACCAGGAACCCTAACACTGGATCCTCATAGGCCGTGGTTTGATTCAGTGGGTTTCTCGTTTTATTTTCTTTTTTTCAAAAAAAAATTGTACAAAGTCGGGTAAGAGCGACGAATAAAAGTCCAAGAGATGTGGACTCGGTGTGCGATGGATCCGAGATTACAGCTCTCTCATCTCCTCGCACATTTGGCCCTCATGGCCTGGGATTTCGATTTGGTCCGGACCGGCCGAACGAACGAATCCGGCTGCTTTTGTTCCTTCTTGAATCTCATCGACGTCGGCGCGGCCCCGCTCGACGATCTGCGATGCCTGATCTCGCGGGCAGCGTCGTGGTCCTCTTCAATCTGGATTTCGGGTTCGGCGCCGGCGCTGTCACCCGTGTCGGAGTCGGAGGAGCCGTCGTCGGAATCGTCGCATTCCCCATCGTCGCTAACAAGAGAGGGTGCGTTGTAGCTGATGATGGTATTGGGGCTGAGCTCGCCATCAATATCCATTTCATCATGTGCGGGCCCAGCAATAGCAGACGACATCTCTGCCTCTGCTGATGAGCCATGTGCGGATCGCGACGTGTACAAGGACGGCGGAGCCGCCGTGGGCGTGGAAGCAGAAGCAGCAGCAGACGCAGACGCAGACGCAGACGCAGAAGCAGACTGCATTATCCTCCTGGCCGGCACACGCAAAACACCGGCGGCCCACGAACTTGGTGCCTGCGTGCTTGGACCCCTGCAATCGTGGTCCGTATCAGACTCTCCCGCCACGTCACTGTCCTCACCCAACAAGTCTTCCTTGGCCTTGGCGTCACGAACGGCGTCGGAGAGGTTGCCGGGGTATTGCCTATTCTTCATGAATCGCGAGAGGTGGGGGGTCTCGGTGGCGCCCACAAACTCGTCACTACGAGTGTGAGTGGGCTTCTTTTTGGGCTTTTCCGTGGGCTTTTCCTTGAGAGTCCCGTGGTGCTGGTGCTGCTGGTGCTGCTGGTGCCGCTCAGCTTCGACGTAGCGCTGGTAGCCGTCTTTCAGTCTGGCCAGCAGAGACGCGTATGCCTGCTGCTCCGACATGTCGGGTCTGGTAAAGGGGTGCACAAGTGTCGAGGTACATGCCGCGTTTCCGCTGGGTTTCTCCTCGGTGGTGGCTGGGGCACCGGCACTATTATCACCATCGACAGGATGACCGCACACTGCAGCAGCCTCTTGATGACGCTTGTATTCCTCCCTATGTGCAATGCGACAATGGTTGATGAACCCTTGGGTGCTTGAGAAATTCTCGCGGTGGCAGTGCCTACACACCAGCTTCACAACCTTTCCATCAGAGCGCTTCAGTATGCAAGGGCCAGCCTTCTCCTTGGGCTGGGGGTAGCCGTTTGCCAGCGATTGGAGCTTTTGTCCGGGGACCCCTCGCGACCCTCGCGACCCTCGCTGCCGACCCTGGCCCGAAATCTCTGCGAAACTTTTTCGCGTGGTCCTGCCCTCCGGTCCGCCACGACTGCGGCCAGCCTCCAGGCCGGGTCGTGGTGGCGGAGCGACGCCGTCAAACTTGGGATCGGGTATGAGCCACTTAGCGTAGTGACGCGCGTAGGGTCCATCGACGACTCCAAACGGCGGCGCCCACTGCGGCGCCGACTCGCCAGCTTGCGACTCGAGCGCAGGGCCTGTTCCGCTACTGACGTCCAGCATCTGCGACGGGGTGGGGCATGACACGGGATACGGGATCAGGTGGCAACGGCGGAGCTGTTCGAGGGCGATCTGGCACCTTGCCAGTTCCTGGTTGATCAGCCTGAGCTCGTTGTGCTTGACCAGTATTTCGAGGCCGAACTCGGTCTCGATGACATCGCGAAGTTGCCGCGACCAAGGCTTGGACGACTTGACGGCAGGCTGCGGCGTTGACGGGCCCTCCTCCCCTGCTCTTGATGTTCTGGCTGGTCTTGGTTCTTCTTCCAAGCCCAGCCTGGCGCGCTTTGACGGGGGGCAGGCGTGGCGGGTGTCGCTGGCTTCATTTTCTGGGTCATGGGAAAGCTTTCTCTTTGCGGTGGTGGTGGGAAGCGCGGGGGGGTTGTGGGACACGGGCGCAAGAGGACAGAGGCCGGTCGCGGTCGGGTTGGCAAGATATTGCGACGTCGCATGAGGCACCAGCCGCGTTGCGGGGAGGGATGTGTCGCGGGAGCCCCAGGAGAAAAGGAAGGGTACCATGAGGGCGGTATTTGGCAGTTGGCTGACGAGGCTTTGGCACGGGCGCGCGCGCGCGCAAGTCGAGTCGGTTTGCTTGTTGTGTGGTGGGTGGAATTGTCAGAGTGGGGGGGTGGGAACGCTTATCTGATGACGCCTGGGCAAGTTTGATAAAGTTTGATGGCGTGGTTCCAATCACAAGACGAGGCTGACGTAACGTAACGGAGCGGGGGCGAGAGATGAGAGGGATGCATTAATAAGACGTGAAGGCGAAAAGGGAATAGGGGAAAGCGAAAGGCGAAAAGGGGGTGCGGTGCGTATGCTTGTTGTCACAGGTTGATGTCGCTGTTGTGTGTTGTGGCAGTGATGTGGCCGCCCTGTCAGCGGCAGCTCTGCGTGATTGAGTGCTAGTGAAAGCCTCAACTGTCAAGAACAAAACAAAACAAACCAAATCCGCGACGTCGCGTGGACAAGAGACGGAGACTATGGTTTATGGAAAGAGAGAGGAGGCTTGGGTTGGGTCGGGCGCACCACGACTTTGTTCGCTGTGGTTTTGGCAGGAGTTGGAGTTGGGGAGAAAGGAAAGGGGGGAGGGGACGTAGGAAGTGGGATAGGATGTGGGATAGGATGTGGGATAGGAAGTGGGATAGGATGTGGGATAGGAAGTGGGATAGGATGTGGGATAGGATGTGGGATAGGATGTTGGGCTGTAGGATGGAGTGATATGAGTGATGTGAGTGGGATGTTGTTGTTGTCTTTGGGAGCAAAGATCAGACAAGGGGTGTGGGTGACCAAGAGGTCAATGTTCGTTACCCAAGACAAAGCCTAAGCGGCCAGGCAGTCAAGTCAGTCAAGTTCAAGTCTTGAAGCCAAATCTGTTAGGCTAGATCCAAGTACATAAACGTGCACGTAATAAGTTTTGCCTGATGGCGATCCAATATAGCGCCGTTGTTGACGAGGCTGGACCGGCCTGCCTGCCTTGGTCTTCCTCTGAGTCACCATGTACTCGGTGGATACCGAGGCGTGGCTCATGATTGGTTGGCCCATCTTTAACGGCGCCATCCACTACATGCATACGTACTCCTTATCCGTATATCTGCATAATAAGGTCGGATTTACCAAAACGGAGTAATAAATCGTGCTCTTCACACATAAGGCTTCAGCCTGGTTCTGTCACATCCACCACCTACTCCTCTTCTCAGCTCCCTTCTCCCGATCCGGTTATCCACTAATATGCTCCCGCATCGGCTGCCGGCAGACCAGTCTTGACCAATGAACTACGGGTCGCTCTGCAAGCAGGCGCTGCTATCTGTTTGGTGCTTGGGGCCATGAGCAGATTCGGATACAAGCCCTTGGTTCAGCCGCACCGCACAAGACGTGGGCTGGCAAACATTCATCTACATGTCCATGCGCGGTTTTCGCCGCAGTGGGCGCAGAGTCTTGATGTCGTTGCTTTTCCTTTCCCCGTTTGCAGCATTATGCGTTGGAAGAGAAAAAAGACCAGGGAAGAAAAAAGCCATCTCTCCTTATCCAAGGCCCAACTCCAATGCCGTTGTTGAGCCTCTATCTGCTGCTGAGTCTCTCGCTCCTGGCAATCGCCCAGAACATATCTGGTGTGGAAAGTGATGGTTGGGATGACTTCGCCAACAACCTCGCCTCGGATCTTGCTCCCCTCCTTACCCTCTTTGGCGAGCCGGTCACGAAACAGTTTATGAGCGAAAGCATATACTTTATAGATTACGCCATATTTGCCATAGCTCCGATCGGCATCATCACAGCCCTGGTGTCCGCCATCCGCGTTTGCGGCAGCTCTTCTTCCCGTGCCTTTATTGGAAAAGCTCAAGAAGGCACCGCCGTTGCCGAGGCCGAACTCTGCTCCTCAACAAGCCACGACGTGGGCGAGGTATACACCAACGGCGGCATCGCCAGGGTGTTTGGACAGCCGACTCTTCTCGAAGTCATCTACGTCCCGGGGGGTCTGCTGGAGCGCAGCGGCGGCGGGCCCAGCAGCAAGCGTCATCTGGACAAGGTCTTCACTTTTGAAGAGTTTTACCGACTGCAGGGGAGCCTGCTCGAATGGAGGCCCACGCGTGAAGTTACCGGGGCCTCCATCCAAAAGACACTCGGCCATCTTGCCTTGTACCCGCCGAACCTGTCTCTGAACGTCGGTATCAAGCGCAGACCCACGTACGTATCCTGGATGGTCGCAGTTCTGGGGGTGTCTCTCCAAGTCGGGCTCTTGACTTTTGCGTCCTTTGCGACATATGTGCTGCGGTGGCCAAAGGATGGGAAAGCGGCCGAGAGATATGCCTACCCCTTGGCCTTTGCCGGAACCGTACTCCTGGCCATTGGCGCCTTTCTCTGTGCTTTCCTGGTCGGCCGAACGACGAGAGAACACGTTTTCGAGAGGATGAAGATCCCAACGGCCTCATCTGTCTTTTACTGGCTGCAGCCGGGAAATCAGCGTCTCGGTGACCAAGTGTACCCGTCCTTTGCCTATACCGATCGCGGGAGTCCTCTTTTGGAGTACGTGCGCTCCGTCAAGGACAGCCGCAAAAACTCGCCATTGCTGGTCTTTGCCACTGTTTTCGTCACAGTCGCCGGGTTTGTGACGCAATTTGTTGGCCTGAGAGGCTTGCACTCGTCCATTGCTATTGCCCAGCTTGGAGTCACCATGCTCATGACATTTATACGCTGCATCATACGCACCTCGCGCATCGACTCCGAAGATAATCTGTTGGCCGGATGGCAGAGTGCTCACGGTCACGAGCTTGATTGGCTTGCAATGCGCATGGTCAACGATTCCCCTGGCACCACCACCACTACTACTACTGCTACTACCAGGAGGTGGGTTCTCTCTCTCTCTCTCCCGGATCGATACTCTGATCTGATGTCTTCCCCCCCCCTTGACAAGTGATATCATCCCTCGGCCAGTTGCTTGGTGGGATTTCGGACGTCTGGCTGCGAAGGACATGAGCCGCCCAGTCTGCTTCGGTTCCGAACGGGACGACCATGGCCAACGAGCAACCAGCACGCCCCCCCTCGAGCTTCTTAGCGTCAGAGCTCAGCTTGCTCTGATCACGAGCACTGACAACTCCACAGCCCGGTACTTTGATAAACAAAAGGTGCCTGCAAGGCCACAGGCCCAACGCCTCTGCTCTGCCTTGGAAAAAGTGGTGGCAGAATTCGCCTCGCTCGTGGCCGACGGAGTCGTGGTTCTTAAGCGGGGGCGGCTGTTTAAGCACTTGCGATGGAGCCTTGCCGGGTCTGTCGGGACAAGCGGGACGAACCAGCCAGGCATCCCGGATCAGGCGCCAGCCAGCGAGGTTGCCTGCCTCAGGTTCGAGGACAGAGAGGGATGGAAGCTCCTGGATCCCGAGATTGTGGAAGCCATCCTGGGCCTCAGGGTCTGGTCGCTGATAAACGCCGGAGGAGACCAAGGAAGCGGCGCTGGCGTCGACGCAAATGGAAATGCCTCGGGCGGTGGCATGGAGCCGGGTGCGCCAGCAGGCCGAGAGAAACCCGAGAACATGATTGCTGTAACATCCGATAAAGGGATACTGACCCAACTTCATGCCTGGATGCCGTCGGCTCCTGGCTCGCCGGAGCAACCTTTCGACCTTCTCCACAAGCTGCTACCCCGTGCACTGGTCCACGATACCCTTGACCCGGATGGCAACGTGCTTCCTGGGTCCAGGTTCACGAATTTACGCCGTGCTTGCAACTTTCATGAAGGGTATCTCGTCGAGCCATTGCCTCACGCTGGATCCGAGCCCCGTCGGGCCACCGTATTCGGATGGCATGCGGCCACGTCACCGGAAACCGCCTCGAGGTCGAGGGTCTTTTATCTTGAGCCGGCGGGGTCGGCGTCGGTCCTGTCGCTCTGCGCCCAAGAGCTGTTCGGAGCGCTGGTGGCCGATCTCATGAAAACCGTCGAGCATGCTGGGGAGGTTGACATCAAGCGCACACGTCGACCGGGGCTCCCGTATCGTTTCAGCCTGGAGACGCCTCTCGTCACCGCACTGATGGCGGCCTTTGAGGGCGCCGGGCTGGGCAAATCAGACGCGGCTGTCAAATGCATCCTGCCATCCGTCATACCGCACCTCGAATGTGCATCTCTTGCCGTCGTCCGGGTGGCGAGGGCACTGGCGGAGAGACACCAGCAGGAAGGAAGGTGGCGCGAAGCCGAAAACATGCTCAGGTGGGCTTGGAATATCGTCACCACCAAGGAGGTGTACATGTGGGACTGCACGGACGATGCCGAGGCAAGGCAGGTCGAAACACTTGCCCAAGAGCGTCTCTTGGTGGCCATCTGCGAGCTCTACAGGCTGGCACTGTCTGTCAACCCCGGATTTTCGCGCGACCATTTCGAGCTTGGGCTCCACTGGCTGGAACAGAGTCTGAAGACTATTGCCGAGTCGCAGGACAGACACCCTCTCCCATGGCAGGTGCGCCGACGCTATGCCGGGGTTCTGGAGACCATTGGACATATCAAGAGACAGAACTCGGACCATGAGTTGTGGATGTCAAAGATCAGAGACCGGCCCAGTCCCATGGACCGCATGACGATTCTAGCCTCGCTGTCGGTTTCGGAACGGAACGTTGTCAGAGAAACCCAGCTCGCGGATCGGCGATATCTTGTCGAGGAGGCCATCAAGAAAGACTGGCCCGAGGTGGTGCTGGCACTTCTCGCAGCCTCCCCAGCGGAGAGCATCGACGGCCCTGACAACAACAGAGGGGAATGGCTCCGGCTCGCCGTGAAATCCGGCGCTCACATGACTGTCTCGGCTATCCTTTTGGCTGGCGCCTCCTCGGCTCACCGCGACGGAAATGGCCAGCAACCGATTCATCATGCAGCCCAGCAGGAGGACAGGACCGAGGTGCTATGGGCGCTGCTTGAGAGGGCAACCCGATTCGACCAGGACAGCAAGGGTCGGACGGCACTCTCGTATGCCGCAGAAAGGGGCAACGATCGGATGATCAGCCTCTTGATACACGGCAGAGCGCTCCGGTACAATACGAATGCTGTATACGACAGCAGGAACGGACTGGAAACCAAGGACGTGGACGGCTTGAGCCCTCTCCACCATGCCGTGCTCGGAGGCCATGAGGCGTCTGCCAAAACCATACTGCGGGCTTCGTCTGATACTCTGGAGCGGGATCTCAGGCACGCCTCGAAGCGGGGGACCGTGGCTCTTGTCAAACTCATTCTCGGCAGCGGTGCCAGTCCGCGGCCGGTAAGCGTCGACGCGCACGGCCAAAGGAATGGCAATACGGCTCTGCTGCTGGCAGCCATGAACGGCCACAGGGAGGTGGCGGAGCTGCTCCTCCAGCACGGGGCCAGTGTCAAGGCCAGCAACAGGCTTTACTGGGAGCCGTTGTTCTTGGCGGTTGAAAAGGGCGACGAACCGATGATGAAGTTGCTTCTCGATCACGGAGCCAGCCAATCGTCCCGGCTTTCCCCTCAGCGGCGCGCTCCCAACATCTTTCAGCACACAATGTTCCCATCCAATGCTCTTTGCCTGGCGGCATCCAAGGGCCACGCAGGTGCCGTAAAACTGCTTCTTGACCATGGCGCCGACGTAAACGCAAGTGCCGTGACTCGACGGGTCCATGGCGCGGCGCTGCTCTTTGCAAAATCCGCCGAGGTAGTCAAGCTGCTCGTGGAACGCGGCGCCGACATATATGCCACCGAGGGCACGGGAAGCACGGTGCTGCATTTGGCTGCCCGACGAGGCGACAGGGAAAGCTGCAGACTGCTGATAGGCGCAGGGCTTTATATTTATGGCAAGGACAGGCGCGGAAGAACCGTCATTGATTCGGTCGGCTTGGACGTGACGGACTTTTCCGAGAGCCAGGCCCGCGAACTCAAGGAGCTCATGTACAAGTGGCAAAGGGAGAGGATGCAAAGCCTACCGGGGATCTCTGGGGTAGATGCTGCTGCTGCTCCTCCTTCCTTGGCACCACGAGATGGCTCCAGCAGTCGCAGCCGAGGCGGCGGGGGGGAGGCCCCTGACGAAGGAGAGGGCTCTGAGCATCTGACGGATGGGACGGGCAGAAACGGAGTCGTGTTGGATGATGACGGCCTTCCTTGCTACAGTGATGTCTTTGGCCGGTAGATTGTCTAAAGTGTCCTGAGGGGTCACGTGATGTCATACAAATTGGATTATGCATTAAACCGCAAGAGGGCCTGCCTATGCACTAATAAGCAGATATTAGTAAGCGATATGCCATAAATAAGTAGATATTAGTAAGCGATATGCCACTAATAAGTATGCCAGCGCAACAACTTTTCCCTTTCATCATCACAGATTACGTCGTTGCCTTGACGGTCCGGCCCCCTTGATCGCGAGACGAGAACGAACACTCACACTCGCCTCACTCACTTGCCCTCACCTCAGCCATACTGCACCGCAATCTACCAAAGACGTCGCGATACCTGATTTCTACTTTTCCGTCTTCTTCTTATTCTTCTTGTTCTTGTTCTTTCTTGTTCTCCTCCTTCTCCTTCGTTTGGAACACAGTCAACACCCGCCCACTCAGAGATCAGCGAATTCGACGTGCCTGCCCAACATGTCTGTCGACATCAGCCCGTCTGAGCTGAGCTTCCGGCGTATGTTTTGCTTCAAGGACCTGGGATGGCTGATTTGTCTAATTTTTTCTTCTCCCTCTCTCTCTCCCTCTCTCGCCACCAGGACCCTTTACCAGGGACGAGGTGTCGCAGATCCTCAAGATTTCGAACCCGAACCCGACACCTGTCGCATTCAAGGTAAGGCGCGGAATTCCACAGCAACGAGCCAAAAACTGAGCGCTGCTGACGCCGGCTGGGCAAACAGGTCAAGACGACGGCGCCGAAACAGTAAGCAGACATGGCGGGCCTGCCAGAAAAAAAAATGAATCTGCAAATCTGACAACGCGTGTCCAAGATACTGCGTCCGCCCCAACTCGGGTCGCATCGAGCCCGGCCACAGTGTCGAGGTCATAGGTGCGCAACCGTCGGGCCGGCGCGATCGCCTGCAATTTGCATCAAGCACTGACGGCTTTGGCTCTGGATAGTCGCTTTGCAGGTCATGAAGACGGAGCCCGCGCCCGATGCCAAGTGCCGTGACAAGTTTCTTGTGCAGGCGGTCACGATTAGCTCGGACAAGGAGTTTGCAAACGTGGCGTCGATTGTATGTGGATTGAACACGCACACACACACACTCTCTCTCTCTCACTGACAATTTGAGGACAGCTCGATACGGCCGACAAGTCCTTGGTCCAGGAGCGAAAGATCCGCGTCAACTGGCTTTCGGCAGACGGGGAGCCCGCCGTTGCTGCCACGCCGAGTCGCCTTGCAGGTTCAAACGCAGTACGTTTGTTTGGTTTGGTCGATCCTGGGCAGGGTGATTTTTCTGACACTTTTTACTTATTTATAAAGGACGATACCCCTGCCGGCAACCGCTACCTCTCCCCCAGCGAAGACTTGCCCACTGCCCCGCCACCGTACGAAGTCTCGTCGGAGCAAAAGACGAGGCCCGAAGACACCACCTCGGAGAAGCTTGCCCCTGTCACGCCACCGTCAGCGGCCGCCGGGACCGTGGCCGAGGAGGTCAAGCGCAAGATGGTCGAGCCGGATCAGGCGGTTGCGGGCCTCAGGCACCGCGGCGAGAAGGCAGCGCACAAGACGGCCGAGATGGCTGGCACGGCGGCGCAACAGACGCGGGACGCGGTGTCGGGCGTCCCCGTGCAGATTGTGGCAGCCCTGTGCGTGGTCAGCTTTCTGCTGGCGTACTTTTTCTTCTAGGCCCCCGAGTCATGTGTGGCATCTGGGCTCTTGAACCGTGAGAGATGGGGGTGACGATGACTACGATGACTTTTAGGCTTCTTGTTTTCCAGCGGTTGGAGCGAGATGGCAGTGTACTTTACATATTCACCATTCCTGTAGTGTCGTAATGTGGCATTGTTTTGACCCGTGTATCTAAAGAAGGGATAAGAAAAAAATAACCTTTAAGATCATCTTGTAATATCTATCTAACAGAATGTGATGTTCGGTAGATGCATATTCATTAACACATCGGATATATCCGCCAATTTGTCAACAATATATAGATGTATAGATGCATATATATGTGTGTGTGTTTATCTGTTCCATCATCTAGGCTCACCATCAACCCGCGCAAATGGGCAGGCAAAACGACGATTTCCTCTGGACGTATACCGAGGAGCCGCACCGGACCCGTCGTCTTGCCATCCTCAAGGCGCACCCAGAGGTCACCAAGCTATGCGGCCCCGAGCCTCTGACAAAGTACCTCGTCTGCGCCGTCGTGGCCCTCCAGGCCGTGGCGGCGTACCTCCTCCGCGACGCCGACTTTTGGTCCTGGAAAGTCTGGGCCACGGCCTACATTGTCGGCGCCACCGCGAACCAGAACCTCTTTCTTGCCATCCACGAGATCTCGCATAACCTGGCCTTCCGGTCGCCGCTGGCAAACAGGCTGCTGGCCATTGTGGCGAACCTGCCCATCGGCCTCCCGTACAGCGCCTCCTTCAGGGTATGTAGTGAAAAACGATCGAAAAGAATATTGCTCTCGTAAAAGCTGATGTGCATCCCCTCCGACAGCCGTACCACCTCACGCACCACAAGTCCCTCGGCGTCGACGGGCTCGACACCGATCTTCCCACGTCGCTCGAGGCCCTCGTGCTCGACTCCATCCTCGGCAAGGCCTTCTTCTGCACGTTCCAGATCTTCTTCTACGCCATCCGCCCCATGGCCGTGTACCGCATCCCCATGACGTGGGTGCACCTCCTCAACGTGGTGGTGCAGGGCGCCTTCGACTACGCGCTCGTGGCCGCGTCCGGCTCGTGCACGCCGCTGCTGTACCTGCTGGCGTCGTCCTTTCTGGCCGGCTCCTTGCACCCGCTCGCAGGCCACTTCATCGCCGAGCACTACGTCTACGAAACGGTTGATCCGGCCGCGCGCGCGCCGGGCGTCGGGCCCAGCTCCCCCGCCGGCATCCCCGTCCCCGAGACGTTCTCGTACTACGGGCCCCTCAACGTCTTGGCCTACAACGTCGGCTACCACAACGAGCACCACGACTTCCCGGCCGTGCCGTGGACGCGCCTGCGCAGCCTGTACGAGCTTGCCAGCGAGTTTTATGCGCCGCTGCCCCAGCATCAGAGCTGGGTCTATGTCATTTGGCGCTTCATCCTGGACGACCAGGTCGGCATCAAATGCCGCGTCAAGAGAAAGACGGGGGGGAGGCTGGTCGGGGGGGGGTCCTTGTGGAAGGAGACGGAGCTGCAGGCTTAGACATGGATCGTGTCATGGTTATGCGTGAAACCAAAGGAAAATGAACAAAGGATAAATCTCGTCATCTGTACGAGGCTTTAAATTACGAAGAAAACTTGGTTTTCCTTGACAAATCTGAATACTTGATATCCAGGACTTGTTCTGATCGTATTTATATATTTTTAATAGGCCAGATATAAAGTTGTATCCAAGTCATCTGCCCCTATTATACATCATCGTCACATGAAAGTGGTTTTTACGTGTCCATCCTGTTTAAATGATATAAAAAAATTATCATTAGAATTTGTTCGGCAGGATAGATATTCTCAACAAATAACACAGCAAGACGCGATACTGTCTTTTGAGCCCAGCAACCAGTACTCATTCTATACGTATTTATATATATTTTTGATAGCCAGATAAGTTGTATCCAAGTTACCTACCCCTTTGATACACCATCGTCACAAGGTAATTATTACATATCCATCCTATTTAAATGATAATGAAATTAGAAACCATTTTACTCAACAGAAATAGTAATCTTGTGTATTTTTATGTTTATACTAGTTTCTGCGTTTAAACAGGGTATCACGTTTTGCTTGTTTGTTATTTTTATTGTCTCCCACCATCCGATCAAATGTCAAAAGTCGCCCCCAGAGGCAGGTTGCCGCTGTCCGGCCCAACCGATACGGTGTAGGTGCCTCGCCTCAGCCTCCACTTCTGATGGCTGGTATCCCAAACGCTCAGATCCCTCCGCGTCAGCTCGAAAGAAAAGGTCGCGCTCTCGCCCGCGGCAACCAGCCGCTTGTCAAAGCCGCGGAGCTGCTTCGCAGGCGTGCCGGCCTCGTCGCCCGTCCGTGGCAGCCCGACGTACAGCTGCGCGACCTCCTTGCCGGCGACGTCGCCCGTGTTTGCCACCGTCACCGTGGCGTTGGCAAGCACGTCCCACAAGTCCTCCTGGCCGCCCTCGGCGATGGCACCCGTGGGAAGCTCGCCGAGACGGCCGGCGTCGTCGACAACCTGCACCGATAGGTCTGCGTAGTCAAAGGTCGTGTAGCTGAGGCCGAACCCAAACGCATAACGCGGCGTCGTGTTGCGCGAGTCCAGGTGCTTGTAGTCGATAAAGACGCCCTCGCTGAAGTTGGACTGCGGGAACCTGGCAAACATGCCCTCGCCAGCATCGGGACGGAGCAGGTGGTCGTAGTCGGACTCGTTCCTGGCAACCACATACGGCAGCCTGCCCGACGGGTTCTCGTCGCCGTACAGGATGGCCGCGAGAGCGGGGCCGCTGGCCTGGCCGCCGACGTGCGCAAAGATGATGGCCGTGACGTTGGCGTGGTCGACAAACCGGTCGACGAGCCTTGTGCCGGCATTGTGGAACACAACGACGGTGTTGTTGCACCGACCGGCAACAGACAGGATGAGGCCGTCGGTGTAGTCGTCGCGGATGCCGGGGCGGTCGTAGCCCTCGCAGGCCCAGGCGTTGGCAATGACAAGGCACACGTCGCTGGCCGGGTGCACGGCGGGCTCGGCGCTCTCGACATCCCAGTACACGGCGGTGCCGTCGCTGCTGGCGCGCACCTTGATGGCTTCGAGCGGGGAGACGGCGTTGTTGGGAGCCGTGGCGCCGGAGCCGCCGCCCGAGATTATGTGGCCCTTGCGGGCAATGTACGAGAACGTCACGTTCTCGTGCGTGTCCCAGGAGCTGACAAGCTCGGAAACGCCGACCGACTGCACGCCAAAGGTCCAGGGGTCGGCAAGTCCCAGGCCCGTGGGCGAGTGCACGTCGGGAGCCTTGGCCGAGTAGCCAAAGATGGAGAGCACGCGCGGCGGCGTCTTGAGTGGGAGGGCCCTGTTGGCGTTCTTGACGAGGACGTGGCCCTCGACGGCGCCCTGGTAGATCACAGGGAGCGCGTCGGGGGAGCGGGCGTCGACAACATGATGGGGCAGCGATATGCTGGGCGGCATGCCGACTCCCGGCGGGGTGGGGAAGTCGACGTCCTGGCCCATCTGGTACCACGAGGCGAGGATGCGAGTGGCGGCATCGGTGACGCGCGATTCGGGCATGGAGCCGTTGGCGATGGCCTCGACGAGATGGTCCTGGAAGAACCCGGCCCCGCTGGGCATGGCGACGTCAAGGCCGGCCCAGGCGCTGGCGTGCCCGGCGTGCTGGGCGCCCCAGTCGGACACGACCCAGCCCTGGAAGCCGAGCTCGTTCTTGAGCAGGCCGTTGAGAGACCTGGAGTTTTGGCAGGCGTGCGAGTTGTTGAGGCGCTGGTACGAGCACATGATGTTTCCCGAACCGGCCCTGACGGCGTCCTGGAACGGCCAGAGATACAGCTCGTGCATGGCGCGGTCGTCGACGTTGGACGAGGTGGATGCCACGTCGCCAACGGGGTTGCGGTCCGTCTCCTGCTCGTTTGCGATAAAGTGCTTGGTGGAGGTGATGACGTTGGCGTCTTGCACGCCGCGCACCGTCTCGGCAACGAGGATGCCGGAGAGATACGGATCGGGGGACAGACCCTCCCAGTTGCGGCCGCCAGAGACGATGCGGCCGACGGGGCCGACGACGGGACCGAGCAAGACGTTGACGCCCTTGGCCTTGAACTCGGCCCCCATCCTGTTGCCGCGGTGGTACGTGAGATTGCGGTTCCAGCTTCCTCCCAAGACGGTCCAGGTCAGGTCATGAGCATGCGAGAGAGAGGGCGAAAGCTGGTGGGCGGCCTACCTGGCACCAACGTGCAGACCAGACGGGTATGAGTTGACAAAATCAGTGCCACGGACGCCTTGGCCGGCATCAGAGACGCACATGCCCGGGAATCCGAGGCGCGGGATAGCCAGTATGTTACCAGAGCAGCTATTGTTAGCGGTCACGCCTCCCATCAGGCTGACCTTTGGTTGGTTGCTTGTCAGTGGACATGTATCATATATCTATCAGGCTGGCCAACTTTCGGACAAATCGCACCTTTTCCTGGACTGTCATGCCGTCAACCAGGCGGGCCGCCTTTCGATACGACTCTGCCCAAGCACCGAGACCGTTCGCAACCGCTGAGGGGTGGCCATGTAAGTTGCCACACGCACCATATCCGTCGTACCAAAGGGGCGCGCTCACGAGGTTCCACATAGGGAGACTGTGCGTAGAAGTAGGTGTCGTTGGTGACGATGAAGTTTTGGTCATCAGCCATGGCCCCGCCGCCGCCGCGGCCCAGGGCGGCGAGGCCTGATAGGCCTCCGGCAATAACGATGATTATGATGGCGACAGTCACGATGCCTCGCCTGGTCTTGAGGAACGAGGCGAACCGGGCTGCGGACCGTGCGAGTCAGCTACCGTGTTCTGGATGAGTGCCCGTGACGGCGGTGGCGGGTGGGGTCCCTTTTAAGCTTTCGCGCTCCATGGCGCTCGGTGACGCCGAAGCCGCCATGGCGCTCGTTTCGTGGCGTCTCGCCTCTTGGTCGTGGAGCTCGTCCCGGTCCATTGACGACACTGAGTCCATGTCGGAATCGGTCTCTGTGTAGGAGCTCAGGTCATCCATGCCTGGAGCAGCCAAGTCTGTTTGCTTCCACGAGTAAAGTATCGACAGGCGATTGCTGATGGCGGTCGAAAGAAGTTGCCCAGGGGGCTGTTGTGGTTGTTATGCTTGTTGTTACGCAGGAAGCCATAACGCTCACAGTATATAGACAGTGGATAAACAAACAGTATATGCACTGTGTCTGTAGGGAGCACGTGCAACGATCGCCACTGCCTTTCTCTGCGTAGCTTACCTAATGATCTCCGCCAGCTTCATCCATCTTGGCTTCTTCCTCATGAAGGCTGCGAGGTATGCCACCTCCCGACAAAAGGCTTGCCTGAACTGCTCCACCTCCAAGGCAAGGTGCGATCGCAAAGCAGGATGCTGTTCGAGATGCGCCCTGCGAGGCCTGTCCTGCGCTTACCCGACAGTCGTCGTGCCAGCAAAAGGCTCCGCCGGTGGAGCCAGAACGAGCAGCGCGCTGTCTGGGGGCGACATCTCTGCATCCACACCCAGACATCCCTCCCCGAGTCGTGAGCCCGACATGTCTGTCGGAGCGGACACCCCCCGGGGCTCAAGCACAGGCCACTCCTCGCCCGAGGGGTCCAAGGCGCTCGATTTCTCGAGCCTGTCGCTCGTCTGCCCCGTCAACGCAAACGACATCAGTAACCGCTGGATGGCCTCGTACATCCCCATCCCCGGGCAAAAGATCAAAGAATACCCGGCCTCTGTCACGGGCTTCATCTCCAGAATCTTCAAGTCGTATGCGGCCGTCGCGGCACACGGTCGCGGAGCCCCGCCCTTTGTGCACGCCTCGCAGCTGATGGCGCCGTCGGCGGCGCCCCCGCTTACCACTTGCCTGACCTTGGTTCGCATATGCGAAAAGCCCTTGCCCGGCAGCGAGAGCGCCGCCGCAGACGTGCTGCAGAGAGAGATGGACACGGTG
Organism: Tympanopsis confertula; assembly: GCA_026745395.1. Classification (NCBI taxonomy): domain Eukaryota; kingdom Fungi; phylum Ascomycota; class Sordariomycetes; order Coronophorales; family Scortechiniaceae; genus Tympanopsis; species Tympanopsis confertula. Next base: position 60,151 of record JAOYNU010052181.1, on the reverse strand, counting down.
TACGCGCAGCACGAGACGTACGACGACATGGCCCTGCTGGGAGCGTTCCAGGCGTGCCTGATGTACTCCATGGTTCTGTTCTTCAAAACCACCCAGAGCTCGGTCCGCCAGGCCATGGTGAACCTTCAAGGTCTTGGGTGCTCGGCCAGCCGCCGAGGTCTTGTCTGCACGGCAGAGCAACAGCGTGCCCGGCCCAGATGGGAGGACTGGATCGTGGCCGAGGCGAGGCGACGGACCCTCTTCGCAATGTACATGTTTGACAGCATGCTCTCGACCCAGGACGGGCTCCCCACTTTTCTGAGCACAGAACTGCGGGGGCTGCCAGCGCCGGGAAGCCGGCTGCTATGGAGAGCGCAGTCACGAGATGAGTGGGAGGCCGCGTACAACGTCCACCTGGCAGACTGGGCTGGAGAGGGGCTCCGGATCGACGAGCTTTGGCCCGTGCCCGCAGACCTGGATGAGGCCGGTGTTGCCGAAAGACGTCGCAGGGTGGATCTGTGGCTGGAAAGTGTTGACGAATTCGGAACCATGCTCTATGCCGTGACGAGCCTGACACACGGCGGTTGACGTGTCTTTATTTTTGAATAGATAGCTGCGAAGCTTGTTTGATATTTGTTTAATCTTGATATCTTATTAATAATCGGATAGTTTACAGCAAGCCCCTACTTAACCGGTATAGTATAATAGAAGAATCATAAAATTAAGCCCTTTAAATCGATATGGCTCCACTCTATCTGCATATCTGCATTATCTACCCAATGGCTCGGAGTTCAAACCTCAACTCCGGACCGGTCAACTCCTGGCCGTTCATCCTCACCTCCGACCCTCACCTCCGACCTCGGTTCCTCAATCCCGACCTCAGCTCAACCCCGGAGTCATGAATATATACCGAATATGAGAGCCTTGGTTTCCCACCCTGTGTCCCCAAGCTCCCTCACAATTGCGCCCAGCAATCGATAGCAAACCATGTCGACCGGAGACGCATCCAAGGAAGCTCTGGAGGCTGTTCCGGATGCTCCAGCGCCATCACCATCGTCCGATGCACCGCCGGCCCCGGAAGAGCCGTATAGTATTTTCGACAGACGCCAAAAGGCACTTGTAGTCCTCCTCGTAGCAACTGCCGCGACGTGTAAGTATCTCGAAAAAAGAAATCATTTTCTCTTCTCCCCCCTTATTATCCATTTATTTTCTCTTCTTTCTTTCTCTTTCTCTTTCTCAAAACTCACAAGGCAGTTTCTGGGTGTGCGTCAAACATCTATTTTCCCGCACTCCCAACCATCGCCCGCGATCTCGACGTCTCGGTGGAGCTCATCAACCTCACCGTGACATCGTACCTCGTTTTCCAGGGCCTGGCGCCCAGTCTCTGGGGCCCCATCTCCGACGTCAAAGGACGGCGGGTCGCGTACTGCTGCACGTTTGCCGTGTTTCTCGGAGCGTGCATCGGCCTGGCAGAGACGAAAAACTACGCCACCCTGGTGGTGCTGAGATGCCTGCAGAGCACCGGCAGTGCGAGCACCATCGCCATCGGGTCCGGCGTCATCGGGGACATCACCACCCGCGCCGAGCGCGGCGGCTTCATGGGAATCTACCAGGCTGGACTGCTCGCGCCGGTTGCCATTGGCCCCATCATCGGGGGCGCCCTGGCCGGGTCTCTGGGATGGAGGGCGATATTCTGGTTTCTGGCCATATACAGCGCCGTGTTTTTGCTGCTCCTGATCCTCCTCCTCCCAGAGACGCTAAGGTCCATGGTTGCAAACGGAAGTCGGATACCATCAGGCTGGATGGCCAGATACCCTCTGTCCCTGTATCAGAAGAAGAAGACGACGACGACGACGACGAAGAAGAAGAAGGGGGGAGTGGGGGATGAGGAGGAGGCAAAGGAGGAGGACCCTCAGGCGATCACGGCCAAAAGTCGCATCGACGTCACCGGTCCGCTGCGCATCCTTGCCACCAAGCAAGCAGGCCCCTTTATCATCTTCAATGCCGTCTACTACTCGGTCTGGCAGATGAGCATCACCGTCATGTCGACCCTCTTTGAGGAGCGCTACGGCCTCGGCCAGACCCAGGTTGGCCTGACCTTTCTCGGCAACGGGGTGGGCTCCATCCTCGGCACGCTCGTCAGTGGCAAGATTCTCGACCTCGATTACCGCCGAGTCAAGGCCAAGCATGACGACGACGAATCCCGGGCCCAGGCTACCGACGGCGGGACCGCGTCCAGGTTCCCGCTCGAAAAGGCGCGCCTTCGACTTCTCCCCGTCGCCTCGCTCATCCAGTGCATGTCGATCCTCCTCTTTGGCTGGACCATCCAGTACCCCGACCGCGTGCACATTGCCGTCCCCATCATCTCCACCTTTGTGACCGGCTGGACTGCCTGCTCCACCGCGTCCGTCGTCACCACCTATCTCGTCGACGTCTTCCACGACCGCAGCGCCGCCGCCACAGCAAGCCTCAATCTCGCCAGGTGCCTGTGCGCTGCCGGTGCCATCAGCTTCATCATGCCAATGGTGAATGGGATCGGCGTGGGGCTGGCCTTTACCGTTTGCGTCGCCGTCCAGGTTGTTGCGCTTGCCGGTGTGGCCACCATGCAGTGGAGATGGAACAAGACGAGGACGAAGGGGCATGAAAGAATTTGAGATAGACGCTTCCGATTTCGTAAAGAGCTGAGCATAGCGGGTGAACTTCCACCTTATTTACATCGTTGATCATACTGGGCCCAGCTCATACAGTGCTTATACGGTACCAGCACCGAACAAACACTATATGTGCTGCGATAAATCATACTAATATTCATAATAATACGCTGCTCAGACGATTGAAATCACAAGAGCTTCGTAAACCCCTCCGTCGGCGGCTGCAGCCAGTTCCGCTCATCGTACCGTGTCCCCTCCCACTCGATGGCATGGAACGTGTAGATGATCCTCCCTTTCTGGCTGAGATTGCGCTCGCTCTTGTGCAGCAGGTTGCCGTGGATGAGGACAAGCGTCCCGGCCTTGACCTCGGCGGGGACGTACGCTGCCTCGTTGCCCGGCTTTTCTGCCATGTCACCGTACCCGGCGCCGACCGGGAACCTGGGCCCTTGGTTGTCGACAAGTTCCGTGCCGAGGCCGCCTGGCTTCCTGACCAGCCGCTTCGACACGGGCGCCCACTGTTGATAAAGGTCCCGAGTCAATAACACGGTCACATATATATGGTGGGTTATATGATACCTTGTGCGAACCCGGCAGGAAGCTCAGGCACCCGTTCTCCAGCGTGGCATCCTCCAGCGCATACCAGAACCCCACGGCCGACGGCGGATCCGTGTACAAAAACGTCGAGTCCTGGTGCGGCGGCACAGCACCGCCAATCTCGGGCTGCTTGCAAATCACCATGCTCTGGAGGCACCGCGGGTCTGTGAAGCCCAGGCTCCTGGCGACGGCGGCGGGCGCGTACTTTTTGTGTCTGCTCGCGGTCTCGGTCCTGAGCAGCGCCGCAAACGGCTCCGAGAGAGCGTGCAGGCAGTGTCCGATCTTGTTGACGGCCTTCTCCTTGGGCTTGGCCAGCTTGCCGGTGCTGCGATCGAACGCGTCCTCCTCAAAGAAGAAGCGCACCTTGTCGCCGGACGTCAGGAAGTAGTCGTCGCCGACGTGCTCGTCCTTGTCGGCCGTGGTGAAGCGGGTGAGGGGGTGGCCCTCGAGTGAGAACTCATCGAGCAGACGATGGGTTTCGCCAAGCAGTGACGACACCGTCTCGGGCGAGAGAGCAGAGGGGAGGACGAGGAAGCCGTCGCGCTGGAAGGCGGCCAGTTCGTCTGGCGTGAGACCTTGGGGCGAGCCAGACATGATTTGGGTTTGTTATGGGGGAGGTTATTATCGCGGGGTTATTGATTACTCACCCGACAATGGGGCGTCGAGTCTTATCAAGCCATCGAAAATGTACTCCTATTTTTATACGTGGATAGACAGATGCTACGTGTAGGATATTTTGCTTCGATCGATCAAGCACAAGTAAAATGAACGAACGGTTGGCTGTCCAACAATCTACGACTTCCTATTTGCTGCTGTAGAATCAAGCCTTGATGCATATGGAAAAGCAAGGAGCCAATTCGCAACGTCTCGTCAAGCAAGGTCGCTTCCGTTACCCAAAGTGTAAAAACGTAAAAACGTAAAACGTAAAAACGTATAAAAGTAAAATGTAAAAATCACCACGGGTATAGTATAGTATATATCCCGCACACCATCAGGGGCTGCCGGGTTGTTCCTCGAGGAAGTCGTAGCCATCTTCGGGCGGCAGGAGATAGACCGACGACGCGAGACCCACGGCCGACAGCATCGAAAAGGTCGCGCTGATGGTGCACAGATACCACGACCGGTCCAGCTTCCACCCGGGCACCATGAACTGCTCGTCGTTGTCGTAAAGGTACGCGACAAGGCCGATGATGGCGTATTCCACCACCGAGGCGAGGACCAGGAGCCCGCCGACCATGGGCCAGCCCATCTCGCGCTGGTACTTGCCACCGGCCATGACGACAACGAACGCGACGACGCCGGCGAGGTGCACAATGATGGAGAAGGACGCGAGGAAGCCGATGGTCCTCCACATGCTACAGAAGCTACGCTCGTCGCCCTGGCACAGCTCCTCGTCCGGGAACGTGCGGCACTGGGGCTCCGAAAGGTTCGAGCATGTCAGGTGCAGACCAATGTGTTTGCCGTACTTGTCGCCGGTCGGTGTCGTCGAGTTGAAACTGACCCAGTCGGGGAGGTTGATCGAAAGCAGGACCATGACGGTCGCTAGAGCAGACGTTCACGTCAGTCATCATCGTCTGTGTAGCGAGCGAAACAATAACGTGCCCAGGGTTTTCATCAAATGCTTGGTGGGAGGCACGAACCTGCTGTAAAGGCCGCAAGACCTGCAAAGTACACGGATCGTCTCGTCATTGCTATTCTTGGTGGGTGGGTGATGGTCGAAAGGCTTCGGATGGCAAGGAGAACGTCGTGCCTGAGGGAAGGTGGTGGACAGTAATAAAAGTAGGCTCTCTAACGTGTGAGCTGATCAGTGGCGCTAACGCTGTATCTGGTGCATTTCGTCGTGGTACCGAGTTGTAGTGAACAATCCCAAACCGTCTTTGTCAAACGCGAGTAGCTGGGGCCTAGTCGGACGACCATGAATAACCTATGGCTTCTCTTCTATTATGTGCTACCCGTCAATCAGATAAGAAGAGGGTGAGCCCCTTGAGGTTGATCGTATAAAAGGAGAATGACGTAACATTTCTTGCGGCATGATTGGTGATGGTGACGTAAGCTCACCAACGTCCAGACACGTATGCGTGTATTATAGATATATGTCGGGATTCGAGTCCTCAGCGCTTGAATCTATAGCCGCGCTACAAGCCTACTCCTATGATATATCACGATCTTTCCATCTCTATTCATGTTGCCGTTTAAAAAGACACGTCACAGGAATCAAAGGAGAGCAGGTCCGTAACGAGTCTTCCTTGTCCAAACAAAACCGGGCCATCTCGTCTGGTTCGTATGTTATTGGGTACTGATACCCCAAAGGCCGAATCCGCTGCCTATCTTTGTTCCAGTAAAAACATTTTATCCCGTGTCCTCCCATATGTCATGACCAACACTCACCCAAAACTGCTGGTCCAAGGTGAAAAAAACTATTGACAGAAACAAACCACGCTTACGAGCAAAGCACGCTCAGAAAGAACGAGTTGTATATACTCTCTCACGCTTCCACGCCGCCGTCTGTATCCACGCATACAGGTTCAAGGCGTAAATGATAATTCCGCTCCAAGGTCGCTGGGATCAAACCGATTCAAGGATGCCGGCTGAGGCTGAGGGGCTCTAAAGAGGATTCCAAAGAGGATACAGTTGCAAAAGGGACGATCTGGCGCTACTGACGTTGGGCAAACGGCACCACCTCTATATTCTTCGCAAACAGTGTGAGCTGAACTAAACTTTGATATTCTAGGGCAACAATCGGACTCCTCTCCTTACAAGACCAATTGCTTTAGGTTACGCTGGATAATCATGTCCTGCACCGAGCTCATGGTAATCTTAAGCAAATTTGTGTCGGTGGCATTGGTAAAGTGGCCGTAGATTTCCTTTTCCGGGTTGCGGTTGAGAGCACGGAACTTATCCAGAAAATACTTGCTCGCCGACTTCCAGTCGTCGGCAGGGCCGTGGTAATCTGTGAAGCCGTAGTTGGTTATCGGGCTTTTGGCGAGCTTCTCCTTGAAGAGATCCATCTTGTTGAGGAACAGGATAAGAGCCGACTTTGTGAACCAGTGCGAGTTCGCAACAGACTCCCACAGCATGAGCGCCTCGTTCATTTGGTTCTATCAATCACAAAAAAAAAAAAGTCAGCCGTGAACTCCTAGGAACCAAGATGCCACTAACGCCATCCTTGTCTTCGACGAGACACTGATCGTAGCCGCTGATGGCGACAAGAAAGAGCAGGCACGTGACGTTCTCGAAGCAGTGGATCCACTTTTTCCTTTCCGAGCGCTGGCCGCCGACATCGAACATGCGATATGTGAGCTGGCCGAGGTCGAAGATGGTCTCGGTGATTCCTGTTGTTCGGAGACGCGACCGGAGAATGTCCTGGTCCGAGGGGATATAGTCAGGTGACCACAGCCGGTCGATGTCATCGATGAAGCTAGCAAAAGAGTTGTCAGAACGCTGCCCTCCTCAGCCGAACGCCCATCGGCGCTGCGTTGACCGTGATGAGAGGATGCGCGACTGACTAGTCCAGGTTATCGTGCAACGCGTACTCGTTGCCCTTCTTGATGACTTCCTTCACCGTATCGTCCCCCCACACAGCCTTGATGGGAGCGATATACTCCGGCGGCATGGGGTCGTTGGAGGCGATCTCGCGGTCTCCGCTCAGGAGAGATTGGTTCTTCTATTTGCGTGACGGATGCTTGCGTTAGCGAGCCTCATCCACCTTGGGGGGAGCTGCTCCACGTCTGCCCGCTCCTCCACATCTGCCCTCAGGCTCCGAAGGAGCAGGGGCGCGTGCCCAGGCTTGACGTGCTGTAACGAAATCACCTTACCTCGTTTTCCGAGTTTGTGAACTGCTTCCCCATCTCCTCCATAATCTCAAATATAAGCTGGAACGACTGGATGATGTTGTTAAAGACGACGGGTTTCCAGTCCAGCCTTTCGGATTTGTTGAAGCCTTGGGCGTAGATCAGCTTCATCTGCTTGAGAATGGTTGACTTTCCGGACTCGCCAGCGCCTGCATGTGTTGTGCCGGGAGATGCTTGTCAGCTTGATCCGAATCTCGGCAAGAAGGTGAAGTCGGACGAATCCCATGCCTACCGAGCAGCAGTAACTTGACCTCCTTGGTCAGGCGCTTCTCGTCGTTCTTGAGCATCTTGTCAAGCTCGCGCGAGCGCGCTGCGCTTGTATCATCTTTTCGTCGTCCAAAGCACATGATGGGCATGGGCCAACAGGATGGATAGAACGGCCGGAGAAGAAAAGTTAATCAAAGTCGACAATTCGGACCAGAGTTCGTCGAGGTTGTAGCGACGAGAGTTTGGTGGCGGGGAGGCGACGACCTCGGGCCAGGCCCGTCGCAAGGTGCTAGTCGGGATTGAGCTGCCTTTCTCACCGAGCCTAGTGCCTGCGTGCAAGTTTAAAGGGGATAAGCGTGTTTGTGTTGGCGAGTCAAGGAGCCATCCGTCTCAGGGTTCAACGCGAGTCGTCGGGGCAGAGGTTGATGCAGGCAAGATGTGAGAGCCAAGATGAAGAGCAAGGCCAAGAAATGGGACCAAGAAATGGGGATCAAGAGAAGTGCATGTGAGAGAGATAAGTACAGTAGATGGTAGCAAGGCTTCAATCACTCATGCTGAGAGTGATGGGTGTAGATGCAAACGCAATCCCTCTGGCTCCATCAGACATTATCCCAGGCTCTCTTTACCATTTATTTGGCAGAGCAAAGACTAGCAACCTGGCAACCAAAGGACAAACTCCACACATAACGTAACCCATTCCCCTTTTACTTTTTAGTTTGACGTTGAAAACCTGTAGCAACGCGACTGGGGATCAGAATTGAGGTGCAACGCCGGGCATCCTTGCTCGTATACGGTGCCTTGTCGTATCTACTGTGCTGCAATCAAAGATGGTAATGGGAGGAGTCAGCCAAGCATCATCTATCTACTGGACGGACATGGGAGGCTCAAGTTATGATGATGATAATGATGAGATGAGATGATAGCAAGTAAAAAGGGTAAAAGGAAAAGTAACAAGAACTCGTGTTTTTCTTGGACCTTCACACCAAAGGCCGTCGCGGGAGCAAAAAAGATTGACTGGGTTACATTACAATGAAGATGAAGGGGGCCACGGGGATAGTATGGGGACTTTGGAGAATCCTTGTGGTCATTATCTTTATTATTAGGGTGCCGTCCCCACCCACCAGGCGTGTGCTGGCAGCTGGCAGCTGTCAGTATATCGCCTTGACTCATGCCCTTGCTCCTCGCTTCCCCTTGGGGGATTCCCCACTATAAGGTGGGAACACCCTCACAGTGCGACCTCCTGCCACAATCAATCCTTCGTGTTTGGGCGCTGGTTTGCGCGGTACTTGCCACGCGAGGCACGCCATGTCCTCGGACCATGAATCCATCGGATTAGCGAGTGACCTACCGGGCGAACACCGGATAGAGGGGCCAGGCCGGCCCGATCAGCGCTGCACAGTTGAACCCTGTCGCAGCGTCGCGTGGCTTGGAGTTGTCTCAGGCCGAATGAACCAGGGGAACAAATCGAATCCTCATCAGTCCGTGAATCGGACGCATGTACGATAATGAGATAGCAATGTTTACGTCATGTCATCGAACGATAGGAGCCTTTAGGAGCGGCTCTGGAAACCTGCTACATGTAGTTACGTCCTTAATTAAAATCCGAGTAAACCCGTTCATCACCCGCTCACGCTCACGCTCACGTAATGTCGAGACTTTGAGATAATAAGGGCGATAAGCATTTCCCTCGGGAACTAGTCCCGTACGGCCGGCTCAAAGGCCGCTCCCTGTTTAATCATCCTTCTGTATGTGGAAAAAAAATTGATGAAAAAAATTGACGAAAAAAAATTCAAGGTAAGAGATTTTTTCACCTCGGGCCCTTGATGGCCTAGCGCTGGCCAGCTTGGCTCATATGCAACTCGTTAAAAAGATTAAGTTGGGCAGCTTTACAAGTTTCCCAGTCCAACTTCTCAGAAAATCAGCAATCTTCCTCAAATATCATCTCGACTATCATCTGAATCCAACCGCGTCCTCTTCTCGTTTGACCTTTGTAATGGCCGATATCACCCACCCCACGATCAAAGGTTTGTGCTCGTAGCCCTTTTTTTTTCTTCCCCCGCGTTATTGCCCCGCCATCGCTGTCGTTACAATTGTTGCCGACAACGAATCACCTCAAGCGAGAGGACAAACCGTTTCGCTGACCGTATAACCCTCCCTCCCTCAGATGGCTGGTTCCGCGAAATCAATGCCATGTGGCCTGGCCAAGCCATGACCCTCAAGGTCAACAAGGTCCTCCACCACGAAAAGTCCAAGTACCAGGACGTGCTCATCTTCGAGTCGGCCAACCACGGCAATGTTCTTGTGCTCGACAATGTCCTCCAGTCCGTCGAGCGCGACGAGTTCTCGTACCAGGAGATGATCGCCCACCTCCCCCTCAACTCCCACCCAAACCCCAAGAAGGTGCTTGTCATTGGCGGCGGCGACGGCGGCGTTCTGCGCGAGGTTGTCAAGCACGAGTGCGTCGAGGAGGCCATCCTCTGCGACATTGACGAGGCCGTCATCCGTCTGTCGAAGCAGTTCCTCCCAAAAATGGCCGAGGGTTTCGCCCACCCCAAGTCCAAGGTGCACGTTGGCGACGGCTTCAAGTTCCTCGACGACTACAAGAACACGTTTGACGTCATAATCACCGACTCTTCCGACCCGGATGGCCCTGCCAAGTCGCTGTTTGGCAAGCCGTACTTCCAGCTTCTCTACAACGCCCTTCGGCCGGGCGGCGTCATCTCGACTCAAGGTGGGTGGGGGGGGGGATGAAACAAGAACGGGGAAACAAATGTATGCTGACGCTGCAATCAACTGCATAGCCGAGAACATGTGGCTTCACCTCCCTCTGATCCAGCGCCTCGTCAAGGAGACCCGCGAGATCTTCCCCGTCTCCGAGTATGCCTGGACGCATATTCCGACCTACCCCTCGGGCTCCATCGGCTTCATGATCTGCTGCAAGGAGGAGGGCCGCGATGTCAAGAACCCCGTCCGTTCCTTCACCGCCGAGGAGGAAGACAGGCTCCTTAGGTATTACAACTCCGACGTACACAAGGCCGCCTTTGTCCTTCCCGGCTTTGCCAAGAAGGCCCTGGCCTCTGCCCGAGCATAGAGCCAGCCGTGTAGATACGCACATGCAGGATGACGGTAAAACGGGATTCCGGGTACAGCGAGATGGCCCCGCGGAGTTGGGAATTGAGAATTGGGAATTGGGAATTCTAGACATTTTTGATGGTTAAATTGACATGGTTACCATCTGGTGCTTCAGGACGTGTTTCTGGACGTGTGCTGTGCTATATATACTATGTAAAAACTCAATCAAGACGTTCCTTGACTGACGTCGGGGTAGACATCGAACCTCCTTTGCCCCGTCAAGGGAATGCCCTTTCTCGTATCCTCGATGACGTTGGGATCCAGATCCGCATAGATGGTGTCCTCGGCCGCCTCGGCCTCTACGAGCACCTTGGCCATTGGATCAATCACCAGGCTGTGCCCCCACGCATGATATGTTGCGTTGATATCCCTGGCCGGGCTGCACAATGCCGTGTATATCTGGTTGTCCAGCGACCGCCCCTGGCCGAGCAGTTTCCAATGCAGCGGGCCTGTCGTCAGGTTAAACGCGCCAGGATACACCAGCGCAAACGCACCCTTGCGTGCCGCGATGGCTGCGAGCTCCGGGAACCGAATGTCGTAGCAGATGGCTACTGATATCTTGCCGTATCCGGGGAGGTCGACCACAGTCACCTTGTTTCCGGGACTCAGCACGTCCGACTCGCGAAACGTGATCTTGCCGGCTATGTCAATGTCGAACAAGTGCACCTTGCGGTGCGTGGCAAGCAGCCTGCCGTCAGGCCCGAACACCAGGCTCGTGTTGTAGTAGCTCTTGGTCGCCGCGTCCAGTTCGGGGATCGAGCCGCCTACCAGGAAGGCCTGGGTGTCGGCAGCCATGGCAGACAGCGCATGGTAGGACGGCGACTCGGTCTTGGATGCGGAGGAGGACGCCGTTTCGGGCGAAGGCACCGGCTCGGCATACTTGGGGAAGTAGTCACAGCCATAAGGCGAGTTGAAGCACTCGGGCAGCACAATGATCTTGGCGCCGGCCGCCGCGGCCTCGACAACCTTTTCGCGCGCGTGCGCCAGGTTGGCCGACTTGTCGGCACCGCTGGCGAGCTGGATGCAAGCGAGCTTGACAGGCCGCTGCAGCACTGGTGGGGGGGGCATTGTGTGGGCGAAGCGTGGAACGACCAAGGGCTTGGCTATTGATCTTTGGACTTGCAGGGACCTGGAGAAGAATCGGGTTGCCGTTGATATCATCTTGCGGCCTTGATATCAAGAAATACGACTTGACGAAGTTTGGGGTTGCAAGATGCAGATGGCATCAGTTGGAGCCAACCGGATACCTCTTTCTTATATAAGTAGGCAGGCTGGCACAAAACAACATATATAATCCATACGCCATACAAGACCAAGTCTTTTTGCCCTGCAGCTGGTGTTATCCTGAGTAGGGTTGACCAGTTGTGTTTGAGGCCCAGTATTTTGTCTTTCTATATGGCCTACGCGAGGTAGCGGTTGGGAGGGCGAAGTTATACGGTTTCGATGTGTCATCGATATCTTCATCTAGCAGACTATAAGCGATAACGCGTGCCATGCCATGGGAACAAACTCATCATGGTGCAGATTGCTTCTATCACGGGTCACAGCATCCCGAGGAAGGGACGGCGGGTGCAAGAGAATCTGGCTGGCCGTGTATACAGCTCAAGGGTCAGAAGTGGCCAAAGCCTGCACTCGTACCGCCTTCAGAACCGAATCATGGTACCGTAACCGGTCGGTGACGGGAAGTGACATGTGTCTGATTAAAATTTCCTGCAGACTTGGCCTGCTCCCACGCTAACTTTCATCGCTGCTCTCGCTCTCGTCTTCTCCATCCTCTTCGGCCTCGGAAGACGACGGCGAGCCACATGAAGTTTCATCGGTACTGTCGCCAGTGTCGTCGTCATCCGAGCTATCCGAGCTTGAGCTGCTGTCACTGCTGCCCTCGCCATCATCTTCGTTTCCGTTTTCTTCGTCAGTGCCGCTTTCTTCACTGGTCGAATCATCACTCGAGGATGACGATTCGTCACCGGCGGCCTGTCTGGAATTCCGTGGTCGTGCCGTCTTGCGCCCTATCCTCTTGACGTCGGCCCCTGCATCTTCGGCGGCCTCGCCAGAGCCGGCCTTGGTCATGGCGGGTGTCGTCGTGTCTTGGTGCTGGGATTCTGCCAGCTCCTGCAATATCCTCTCGGCTCGCATGCGCCTGACCACTCGCCTGGCGATGAACTTGTCGATGCCCTGGGCAAGAAACTCCGGCTCGGCGTAGTGCTTTGCCTGCCCGGTCGGCTGTGTATAGTCGTTTATGATTTCCTCGTACTTTTCCTGCTTTCCGTCGGCGTTCTTCACGCCGTCGGCAAATGCTTTCGCCTTGGCAGCAATGTCGCTATTCCTGACCTCGGTGGCCGTGTCGCGCAGCCTCGGGCGGATGGATCCCTGAAGATGGCGGATGTACCGGTAGAACGTGTCGAGTTCTGACGCAGGCACCGCGTCTTCATGGAAGATGTACTTGATAAGCAGCGTCTGGTGGTTCTTGTTGAACTTCCAGCTATCACGCGAATCGCGCCACCGACGCAGGTATTCAAACGACGCGCCGAGCTTGGGAGGATCGCGCGGCAGTTCTTTTTCTTGTTTCGGCTTCTTGGGCTTGGCCGTCTTGGCAGCAGCGTCGGCACTGCTACTGGTACTACTGCTACTGGTATTGCGCAGAGATCCTTTCTTGCTGGGATCCGGGGGGGCCCTCGCCGCGCTTGAGAACGACACGCTCTTTCTTGTGGATGTGAAACCGTCCTGCCGTCGCGCAAACTTGGCTCTCTGCTCCGAGGCTGGTGCGCTGCTGCCGTCCGGTTGCTTGCGCTTGCCCAAGGCGGAGGGAGTGGACGACGACAAGATGCGCTGGGACGGTATCGGGGTTGAGGAATCGCCGTCTCGGAGAGTTGTCGAGGCACTTTGAGCTCCGCCCGGCTTCAATTGCAAGCCGAGTCGTTTCCAGGCTGGAACTCTGGTCGCCATGGCGAATGTGCGGCGAGTTCTACGGTGCCTGATATGTATTTGTGCAACTCCCTTGCTTTGACTTCTATCAGCCTACACATTCCAGGGAAAAAAGAAGGGAAAAAAAATATAAAGGCACATCCTTGTAAACCCATGATGGTGGGGTAAGGCCACACTAGTCACGTGATTATGTTAATCGTGGCAACCTGGGTGAAGCTTCGTCAGCGCGTCTTCAGCTAAACCAACTTATTACGCCGACGTTTCAATCACGAGCGCGCTCCCACGATCCATCTCGTCATACTCAGAGACGGTACCCCGAGATTGGACTGCCGACCACGCCGATAGCCCACAATGGCGAGTAGGTCGCTGGCCTTGTCGATCAAGAAGGTCGAACAGCAACGAGACTGACCCCACCCCCTGTCCTCTAGACACTTCGGCATACGATAGACATATCACCATTTTTTCGGACACGGGACGTCTGTTCCAAGTTGGTATGCTTACGAACTGCAGAGGGGGCTGGAGCGAGCGAGCGAGCGAGCGGCAGACTAACTCGCCACGAATAGAATATGCGTTCAAGGCCATCACAGCTGCAAATATCATGTCCATAGGCGTCAAGGGCAAGGACTGCGCCGTCGTCCTTTCGCAAAAGAAAGTCCCCGTACGTTTGTTGACCTGACTGAAAGTGTGGGGACCAAAAAAAAAAAAGGGGGGGGAGAGGAAAAAAGAGAAAAGAAAGGGGGAACCAGAGCTGACCACTACCAGGACAAGCTCATTGACCCGTCGTCGGTCTCGCACCTGTTCCGGATATCGCCTTCGGTCGGGTGCGTCATGACTGGGTCGATTGCAGATGCGAGGGCTTTCGCGCAGCGCGCACAAAGCGAGGCGGCCGAATTCAGATACAAGTTCGGCTACGAGATGCCGTGTGATGCCGTTGCCAAGAGGCTTGCCAACCTCAGCCAGGTCTACACGCAGAGGGTAGGCTTATGCTGGGGCCGCCCCTTCCATCAGCTGCGAGGCGTTGCGAGCGTGGGCGTGAGCTGATGGGTCTTGGTTCTAGGCATTCATGCGTCCGTACGGGATCGCAGCGACTCTGATTTCGCTGGACCAGGAGCTTGGCCCCCAGCTTTTCAAGGCCGACCCGGCAGGCTACTATGTCGGATACAAGGGCACCTCGGCCGGGCCCAAGCAGCAGGAGGCCATCAACCACCTCGAGAAGAAGCTGCGCAACAAGGAGTGCGCCGACGGCGGGTGGCAGGAGGTTGTCGAGCTCGCCATCACGACGCTGAGCACGGTGCTCAGCATGGACTTCAAAAAGGGCGAGATTGAGATTGGCATCGTGGGGGGTCCTCGGGCCGACGGCCAGGAGGGGACAGAGCCCGGCTTCAGGTTCCTGACGGAGGACGAGATCGACGAGAGGTTACAGGCAATTGCGGAGAAGGACTAAGCTGAGCGGGAACCTCGTTTACGTCTTGGCGAGAGGGACGCCTGTAGTGATGTGATGGCATGATGTGAGATGCCAGACGAGTCAAGGCAGCGCGTTCAGTTCAGTCCAATAGTAGACCTCGGGACCGTGATAGGACGGACGGACAAGGCCGAAGCCGAGAATGCGCGTGATGATGCATCGGAATATGATTTGTTTTGCCACCTGCAGCCCCACAACGCCAGACCAAGTCGGACTCGAGGCAGATTTGAGAATATCGGATGATCAACGGGCCGGCCGGAGGTAACATTGCCGCTGATGATGGACGACGAGCACGACCCAGCCGCTCTGCTGCCGGTGCGCGCGCAAAAAGGGAGGAGAAAAGGAAGAAAAATTGGAAGAAAAAAAATTGGCCAATGCCAAGTACGGTGGATCAAAGGCGAGAAAGGATTTATCCCGAAGTTCAGGTCCATGGCCGGCGCCATGTCGGGCGCCAGGCCAGAGTCAAGGGTTATTGCCTTTGGCCTACCTACCCCACCGTTAATAGGGCCAGGGCGCCATTCAGCTTGGGTGGCGGTGGTGATTGGATGCAGTAGAAGAATGGGTGGGACAGATTTTTTATTGACGAGATCTGAGCAGGTGGGCTCGGAAGCGAGCGAGGCCAGGCAGGGAAACCAGCAAGTAGATAGATGGTTGGCAAACCTGTCAACGTAGATAGGATAGATATCTTCTAATCTTGACTACCTGGGCGAAATGGCTATCCAGGCATATCCTCACCGCCAATGGCCCCGACTGGCATCACATTTCATGGCATCACATTTGCGATTGGCAGGTTGCATGGTTACATGGCTGATATCCAGCGGCAGCCTCGTAGCCTCACTCCTCACTCCTTCTCACTCCTCCTCACTCCTCACTCTTCACTCCTCCTCACTCCTCACTCTTCACTCCTCCTCACTCCTCACTCTTCACTCCTCCTCACTCCTCACTCCTCACCTCACTCCCGACATGGCTGGGACCGTGCAGACCCAAGGATCTGGTCGAGCTGGGCGATCACAGGACGGACACCTGCTTCCACAGGTGCAAGGCAAACCACTGATCCCGACAGCCACGATGGGCCCCCTGCTGGGTCGATGCTCACGCCATTCTGTCGCGCATTTTCCTTGTCGGGGCGTTTTTTTGTGTTGGATTTTCAAATTTTCCCAATTTCTCCTTTCTTTTTCTCATTATTACAGCCCCTGCTTTTCCAGCTGCTCCTGTGTTTCTGGACTCGTGCCGGCATGGCCGAGCGAATGAGCCCGTACGGCACGGACCCGCAGCGTCGGGTTGGTCGGGGGAAGCTCAGAGGGTGAAGGGGGGGTATATGCCGCTCGTGCTATAGGCTGTCGGTCGTGCGGGTGTGAGACGCAGCTCGTGGACACAGGCTGAGTTGTGCTGCGTGCTGTTGATGGCGAGCTGTACGAAGGGAGCCCTCGTCAAGTCGGCCATGTTTCACTTTTGCTCTGACGTCGGTTCGGTTCGTTTCCTTTCGTTTCCTTTATTGTCAAATAAATTGACTTGGCTGCAAACCACGTGCAGCGGCAGTCTCTTATTGGCGCGCGAGGGCTCGTGGCGCTGGACGTGCTAGCTGAGATCAAGTAGGCGGTCCTTGCCCGATTTGGACGTCGAATATGCGCGTCCTGGACCCTCCCTATACGAAGAGCAGTTAGATCGCAGATGGGTTTTTTTTATTGATTTTTAGTTTTATTTTTGTCGTCCTCTATTGTTGATTCTATCCAGCTTCGAATCTAATCTGATGTCTGCATATGGCATCTGGCAGCGCTTGGCCAGCTGGCAACCAGCACATCTCATATCTACATACTCATTGCAGCCAAGGGTTTCGCTCTCTCTCTCTCTTCTCGTCCACAGATAGATATGTGCTCGCGTACATGCTTGCGAGGCACCGTGCCGTACCTGAACCATAGATACCATCCATCTATCTTTATGCTGGTCTCAGAAAAAAGCCTGGATCCTTCATCCCAGCTCGGAGCCGAAGCTGAGGGCCACTCCACACACATGCACGTGCGCCCACCCACATGGGCTGTTCTGTCATTTATCTAGTCTGCCCCCTTTTTAGAAAAATCATTCTTTCCCTCAGGTAGGTGTCAAGTCCAGAGGGGTGGGGAAGATGACGATGACGAGGGGGGACGCAGATCAAGAGGCTGGGTGATCTGCTTTGGCTTGCCCGGACCCCAGCTTGGGCCCATGGATGTTGTTCTATCATATTCACCACCACGCCGGCCTGGCTGGATCAGGCCTGCACTGCAGATTCTCCCGAGGCCTTGCATCTCGAATCGAGCCAGAGACGAACCTGCCCTGACAGATCGATAAGGCGTCATGTCACGCCTGCACAAACACACACACATCTACCAAGTAATACTTGGGTAGTCCAGGCATGCAAGTAGGTATGTAACCTCGTCATTGCTTCCAACCGAGGAGGCATCTAGTGAGTTACTTGGTATCCAGTTGGTTGGCTCTAGTTTTAGGCGTGAACCGAGTGGATGGATGGATGGGTGGGGAGGGGTGCAAGCGCGGGAGGGACCATATGCCAGTGACGCCACACCCTTTTGCTAGAGCGTTCGTTCGTTCAAACAGCTCTGTCATTCCCGGCTGTCGTTGTGCTAGTCACTCCTCTGCATCCCGGTATATCAGCGCCATCAGCCGGCATGCGAAGAAGCAGGGGGGATGGGAGGGTGTGGGCTCAAACTATATCTACGCGCGCACACCCCGGTCTCCGCCGTCTCCCCGATTCCATCCGTCCAGGTGTCTAGCGGAGAGGGAGAGGGAGAGGGAGAGGAGAGCAAGAGAGAGGGAGAGACCAATTGGCTTGTTGGCTCGCTGGCTCGCTGGCTCGCTAACCGATTTCCCGACTCCCACCAACTTATCCCGGCCTTCCTTTGCTTGCATTGCCTCCATGGCATGCCAGCTGATCTGGAGGGAACTGGCGTCGTTCCCCCTGGACCCTTGGCATGGCGTGCGGGGACTAAATCGGTAGAAAGAGCTGACTTGTTTACTTGTTTACTTGCTTACTTGTTTACTTGTTTACTTGTTCACTTGCTCACTTGTTCACTTGCTTGTCCACCTGTCCACCTGTCCCTGTCTACTTGTCCCTGTCTGCTTGTCCCTGTCCACCTGTCCCTGTCTACTTGTCTGCCTTCTACCTGTCCCTGTCTGCTTGTCCCTGTCCACCATCCACTCCCCACATGGGACGACCCCCATCGTGCGGCCCGTAGGGATGACAAGAGTTCCACAGGAGCGGCTGGCAGGCCCGGCTTTGACACAACTCGTTATCCGCCAGCGTGCCCACAAATCTTCACAGCTGTCTGTCGAGGGCGCGCTGCCAGGCGCACCTTGAGATGCCGTGCATCCTGCCTGCCTGCCTGCCCACCCACCGTTCTGTCATTGTGCAATGCCGGTCCTGTCACTCTCCATCTCTGCCGGTTCTCCTCCACCTCGTCATCATGGGAGGCCTTCGATCCGAGTCGGGTTAACATCACTGCCATGGGAACCGCGTCTATAGCACTCCGCCCGCCCCCTGGAACAGAGATGCCTCTATGTGTCTATAATACTATATATGGGAGCTTATAGCATATACATGGCATACATGATATGAATCATATGAATCATATATATCATATATATCATATACATCATCATATACATCATACACACACACACACACAACAGCAACGCTCACGACAGTCTCGCCGCCCAGTCACGAGGTGATTTCAACATCAATCGTCGCCGAAGCTCGCCACCACACAGACCCTTCCAGCACCCTGGGCCTGATCGTCCGTCTCCGTCCCTTTCGGCCCGCCTCGTTCGCTCGCCTGTTCCGCACACACTCTGGCCCTCCTTCGCACGTCTGCCCCCACACCTTCTCTCACTGCTCGTACCGATATTTGTTTTTTAGCCCAGTCATATTATTGTTCGCTTTTCGGCGAGTTTCTTCTCTGGGATTGGCTCCCAACCTGGAATTAAATACCCATCCGATACCAGCACCATCTTCGGTCGCTCGTCCACTCAGCGCCCACCGGAGCCGCCGCGTACTTATCCCTATCTTGTCGTGTTATATATCCGGGGACTTTTTTTCCTCCTTCTTTCCCCCCTTTTCTTTTCCTGGTTCGTCACCGTTGCCGTTCAGACGTCACTGTGTATAAATCATCATCGTCAGCCCTACGCCAACGTCTCCTTTTTGCCCTTCCTCGATCACTCGCAACTACCGTCGTCATCGCCACGTACTACCCCGTTCCAAACTACAGGCTTGACAGGTGGGGGGGTGTTTCAAGCCTCGACCGATAAGACACGTTTTCTGCCAAAGAACGGTCTCGCCCCTGATTCGGCACGCAAGCCATGGACGGACGTGAGTACCTCTGCCCTCTCGAGCACTTCCCGCAGAAAGAAATATAAAGATAAAATCAATAAACAATAAACCAAAAAAAAAGAGGGGCAACGGCCTCCCCGAATAAGCAACTAGTAGCGCACGAGGCCAGCTGGACAGTTCCACGCAGCCGCATGGGTCTCTCTGATTTTGGCTAACTCTCCCACCCCTCTCAACAACGTTAGTTAACCAGTTACGCACCATCCGGGTTGCCGATATACTGTCCGACTTTCGTACTCTGCAGTTCTACATTGCCGCGGCGCCCGTGAACCCGACAAACAACGAGGATTATTACGAGCAGGGCTGGGCGGCACTCCGCCAGTGCTCCACCGACGGGCAGCATATCCTCAACTGTGCGGCCGACACCAGTGTGCCGGAGGCGACAGGCGGGCAGCTGGAGCAGGATAAGGCCGAGCTACAGCAGTAGGTTGTTTTCTTCTTCTTTGTTTTGTTTTGTTTTGTTTTGTTTTGTCTTGTCTTGTCTTGTCATGTCTTGTCATGTCATGTCTTGTCTTGTCTTGTTTTGTTTTGTTTTATCTTGTCGAGTTACCAGTACTGCCACTCCTTGTGTTGTTGTTGTTGTCGTCCGCGATATGCTTCATCTTCTTCCATCGCCTTGTTATCTCTGTGTCTGCGGGTGTGCTCTGTCCCCTTACGCGGCAGACGCTGTGCTGACAAGAACCCCAGAGTCCACTTGGATGCGTACGCCAGACGCCACGAGGGCCAAAAGATATTCCTCCGCCAAGCCGCCGCCCAACGCTGGATCGAGCGCCGAGAAGCCATTCTTCAGGGCCAGCGGCCTCACGCCGGCCACAACAGTCTCCTCCGCGCGAACGACCAGCAACTACGTGCTGCAAGTACTCCCTTGGCTCCTTATCTCCTTACCCTTGCCTCCGACTTGTCCCTGATCGCGTGGCCTGCCGTCCAGACGCACCGAGCCGGCCGAGTTGCCCACTAACCGCCCAGCCACAGGAGTTGGAGATAATCACAGACGAGGCCATTTACGCCGAGCTCCAGGCGTCGGACCAGGCCATCGGCCGCTGGACAGCTGAGGACCCAAGCCTGAGACGTGTGCAGCGCTGGGTACGCACCAGGCGGCCGACCTAGGCCATGACGAACCCTCACACGGCAGTGACAGCGGCGGCAACAACGAGCACAGCAGCCATCACACGGTGACGTGGTGGCGGCTTAACACACATACATACATGTACATACACGAGTCTTCTTGAGTCACTTGGGCCTTTGTCTCCAAGGTATAATGATGGACAGTCCGGCCACAGTCCAGGCTTACCTGGTGTTGGGAATGGTGGAGATGATGACGGGCCACGGGCATCGGGACGCCGTCCGCGACGGTTGACTGCCTGGAGCAGACGGGACGAACGACGGATGGGTCTGGTCCCCGTATTCCAATCAAGATGTTCATATGTTCATATAGCAGGCAGCGCGGGAGTCGCTCAAGCCGCATGATACGGGCCATGGCAGAGGAACACTTGAAGCAGAACAAGACAAGTCCAAAGAGGCCAAGCATATGCCAGCGTTGGCGTTCCTTCTCAGGACGTAAATTCAGGTTGATTTGCTATGTACGCAAAGCGCAATGCCGCCAAGAGACAGCACCATGCCTATCGCGGTATCTTGAGAGAGAGAGAGACGATAACTCGTAAGCATTCATGGGACAGGACCCGTGGGCTACGCACGCACGCACGCACTTACCTCGACTGATGACTTTGTGCTCAACCCACCACTCGCCAATGACGGTAAACAAAAAGGCCAGTGTATTCACAATCGGCACCGTGAGACTCAATTCTGGAGCGGCAAATAACCCAGTGTCACTAACGTTTTTGATACGACGTATACGATACAATACGATACCACCCCACAGGACTCTTGCCAAAAGAGCCAGCAAGGTGGATGTATTGTGGGGAGGACTCACCAGCCTGGCCGATGAGCAGAAAGAACCACACACTCCCCGTCAGGTTGACCAACAGAGGCACCGCATATCTCGGGTTCCGAAGCAGGTCCACGACAGCAAAGAAGGCGCCGTACGCTTTGCTTTTCACCCAGCTCTTCTGCACAGCTTCAGACTCGAGGACCGGGTGCGTCGGCGGCCGGTGGGTCTTGGCGGCTTGGCGGATAAAAGGCGTCGTCAGGCCCCAGGCAACACCCACGAGGATGAAGCCGAGGACATAGTTGATCACCGGAGGCCTCCCAACCTCGTCCGAGGCCATCGTGGAGTGGATGGGCGGTGGGGTGGCCAATGGAGGTTGAGATGGTCACGGGCGCGTGCAGGGAGGATGGAGATTTGGCGGCACAAGAGGGGGAAAGCAAGAGGATCTGCCTTGAGGGATCCTTGGTGGACAGGGGTGAGACTTGTATGCTGCCTTGAGCAGGGTGTCGAAGCCAACTCAGCTACATTACCATGATTTGGTCTCGGGCCCGACGCTCGGCACAATCGTCGCCAGTATGTTGGTTTGCTGGATCTTTGATGTGACTGCCCTGAACAGACGTTGTTGTTGTTGTTGTTGTTGTTGTAGTTGACCTTGATACGCACGATGAAGTTGGGCTTGCTGACATAAGTGCATTCCTCACGTGATATAAAATATCGTGATGTCTATCTGGATGCTGCCTCCCATTCCTCGTGCATCTTCTTCTGCCGCTCCCACTCCTTGACCAGCTTCTTCCGCCTGCTCTTGGACACCTCCCCCCCCGCGTCCGCCGTCGGGATACCGTCTGCGTCTCACTCCAAGTACTCGCCCGACGTCTTGAACATGAGCAGGTGGCTGAGCTTGGCGCGCTCGCGCAGCTCCCTCTCCCTCTCGGCCTCCCTGGCCTCCCTCTCCAGCCTGGCCTTGGTCCTGGCAGCGCCCGCCGACTCGCGCTCCGCGCGCGCCTCGATGAGCAACTTGTCGACAGGCCGCACCATTGCGGCGGGGGGCTTGTCGCGGTCCTCGAGGTAGATGCCCAGGTTCCAGAGGTGCACGTCGCGGAGCTGGTCGCAGAGGGCGAGCAGGTCTTTTACCGGCGCCTGCCGCGCCGCGAGGCCCTTGACGTCGGCCCCAAACTGCTGCAGGACCTGTCTGTACGGCTCCGAGCACTCGGTCGCTGATGCCGACGCCGCAACCGTGACGTGGTCTGCGAGCTTCGCTATGGCTGCGTGGTCGACCGAGCCGGAACAGGCCAGAGTCCTGACCTTGTCCCGCAGCCGAGACACAGGGTAGACGTAGGGCTTTGCTGCCGCGGGAATGTCGAGGCCCGACCATCCCACGCGGTCCGGGTTGCTGAGGTCTCCTTGCGCATCCAGGCCAAAAATGGTTACCATGCGCGTTATCCACCGCGCAAGCAGTGTGGCCGTCTGGTCCGAAACCCCCTCTGCCGAGTTATACTCTGTCACAAGAACAGAGAGGATTCTCATGACGACCGGGGTGTTGAACGAATCGCAAAGAGCTGCATCGACGTCGGCTTTCGCCTTGTCCAGGGCCGCCAGCAGTTGCTGGTCGTCTGCGGTGCCGGGCTCTTGTGTGGTTTCGGTTTCTGGGCCAGAGTTTCTGCAAATGTCCAAGCTCTTGAGAAAGAAGTTGTTGAGTTTGCCTTCCCACGCGACAACCATCTTCATAAGCTCGTCTGATATCTCGATGACGTCCTGCCAAGGCACAAGGAGGAAGCAGATCCGCAGCGAACGTGCGGTCCACTCTTTTCCCGAGAGAACACTCTTGATTGTCGTGAAGTTCTTGAGGCTCTTGCTCATCTTCAAGCCTTGGATTCTACGAACCGTCAGCTTTTTTTTTTCTTTTTTTTTTCTTTTTTTCCCCTGGGAAACCTACCTCAGTTGCCCCATGTGGACAAAGTAGTTTGCCCACTGCACCTGGCAGCCCGGGGTCGACCAGTAGGCTTCCGATTGTGCGAGCTCGTTGTCGTGGTGAGGGAAACGAAGATCGACGCCTCCGGAATGGAGATCCATCGCCTTGCCAATCACCTCCGAGGCCATTGCGGAGCATTCGATATGCCACCCTGGCCGCCCAGGGCCCCATGGACTCGGCCATGCCGGCTCGCCTGGCTTGCTCGCCTTCCACAGCGCAAAATGGATCGCGCTCCGTTTCATCGTCCCCTCGGACAGCGAGCCTTCGGCATCGGCGTGGAGGGCGTGGTTATTCTTGTTCCACGGTTCCAGCCGGCAGTAGCTGTGCCCGGCCTGCTCGAACGATTCGACGTCAAAGTATACAGAGCCGTCAGAGGTCGCATAGCCGAAACCGTTGGCCACTATCTTCTCAACGAAGCGGACAATCTGAGGGACGTACTCGGTCACACGAATCAGCTGGTCGGGATCGAGGACATTGAGCGAGCGCATGTCGTCGAAGAAGCGGCGCTCGAATTTCTGCGTCAGCTGTGAATATATTTCGTGGTTGTCCGAGTCCATCTCGGCGCCATGCAAGGCATCGAGATATGGGAGGAGGATATCATCGGCCTTGGCGTAGAATTCGGACAGCTTTCCTGGAGCTTGCAGGGCCTCGGCAGCCGACTGTGCCGTTTTGATGTGTGCTTTCAGCTTCAAATCGGCGACATCAACAGCCTGGGCCTGGTGGGCCTGGGCTGGTTTTTCTGCCGAGGCGTTGGTCGTTTCCTCGTATGCCTTGTCCAGTGCCTCGGCAAAAGTCTCCGGGCTCGCGTCCGAGAGCAGGGACGGGAGGTTCTCGCAAAGGTGGTGCTGGAACGCGGCTCTGGCCTCTCTCAGAACCGAGTCGCTGACAGAGTCGTCCGAAGCGGCATGCTCGTGCTTGAAGCGCGCCAGCAGGTGCTGCTGGCGGCCCTTGAGGATGATCTTGTCGTCGATGTCGGTCGTGTTCATGACGAACTTGACTCGGAAGCCAAAGTAGTCTCGTATGATGCGGCGGATGATGTCGGTCGAGACGTAGTTCTTGGCGTGTCCCAGATGGGAGTCCTCGTAGACCGTCGGACCGCACGCATACCACGTCACGATTTCCCCTGCCGGGTCGATTGGGACAAAGTCATCCTTGGTCCTCGTCAGGCTGTTGTAGATCTTGAGTCGGGGCAGCTGGGCGCCAAGTCGGGCCTGGGGGGGGGTCCAGGGCGGCTGTTTGCGGCCTTCGGAAGCCATGCTGCAGTGCGCCAACCGAGATGTACGAAGCACTTGAACTTGAGAATGTGAATCTGCTGTTGCTGGTGAGTGTGAGGTGGAAGGATGACTCAAACCCTCCGATTTATGCTCTGATATTCCTGGCCTAATCCGGTATAGCGCCGTCGCGCCTTGGTACTTTCACGATTGGCTACTTTCACGATTGGCGATTGACAAAGATTCGGTGGCTTCGACTTTGCTGACCAAAGCCTTGATTGAAGCTTTACGTGGTGTCTTGTGGATGAAATGGCGATTTGGTGTCAGTACGACTGCAGGGAGGAATCAGACCAGACAGACTCGCTGCAGGATGGCCAAGGGCACGTTACAATAAAGAAGTACGAGCATGAGCATACAAGCGTTCTTGATGCCCGACTCGACAGGTCGGCCATCTCGATGTCGAGGCGCGTTCTCGTGGGACTGCGGCTCAGGTATGTGTCATCGACTCCTGGCCGTATCAGGGTCTCGCCATGGTTCTGCACTGATCTGCCGCGCCAGATCGAGGCCTGGGCGGGCCAGTCTCGTGATGTATGAGGAAATCAAGTATTGTGCAAGTCGCACCTGCGGTTCGCCGTACACGTCGAGAATCCCCACCGACGGGCGTCAAAGTTGGCAATCGCCAGCAGGGGACGCCAGCAAGTCCCAAATATCGTCTACTTGTGTATACGTGTGCATGTCTCTCGAGCTGGAGCTGGAAGAAAACACCAGAAGCTCACATGTATTTGCTCAGTGAGACTGGCACTGCGCCATATCAGGAAATGGATGACAAAGACATGGGTGGTAACGGATTCCTTCGTCTGTCGAGGCTATTACCTATGCTGTTGCTATGTATCTTATCCGTATTGTGATCTTGGCTCGGTTATTTGAAGCATCTTGCAAGCAAATGCAGAGTGATCCCAACAAGGCATGTCTGTGAGGTTAGTTATATCGTAATAGGATCGGAGCGGTTGCTTTCTTTGCATAATATCCAGCATGACTGTGATACTTTTTTTTGGCAAATCAGCTGATCAGAAGAGAGATGGTATCAAACCTTAACTTTGTCATTTCCGAGTCACAACGTGACTCACGCAACTTGGAGATCCGACCACCAATCAAAACTCGGCGCGCGCCCATTGAGTTAATGCAATTATACATATACCTCGTTCTCATTGGCCCGTGTGCTTCCATTATGCCCTGAGTTCATACAAGTGCCACTGACGCAAATCGTACGAATATCAATATGCGCAGTTGATCTGACGGGATCATGCGAGCTGGTGGCCGAGTCTGATGCGGATATTAGAGTATCTCGCTTGATCTCGAGCCAAAGGACTATCCACATGCCTTTCTACCAAAACGGCGACTATGGACATCGCGAATATCGATACTGGACTCGATCTTTTTTGATAGATTTCTTGGCATCTCAGTTTCTTGATATCATGGATGAGGAATACAGTCACTCTGCAAATCTGCATCTTCCAGGCCCAGCTCACATTCCCTGGGGGCGACACCAAGTAGAGAACTTGACACGTCAAACATTTCCCTGTCTTTTATCGCCACGTCCCGGCATAGAGTTTAAGCTATGGCCCATTACCAAAGTCAACCGAGCACCCTCCGCTGTCCGGATCGTCACCCCCAGTCTATATAACTACGTGTCTCCCTTCCTTGTCGTCTTCCCTCTTCCCATGAACCACATTTGTCTTTGTGTCCCCAAGACTTGTCCACAATACACACATACCATACTCAGAACCACTTCCAAATCAAAAACAACACGGGCACAAGACATACCAAAACAGACAAACAAACAAAAAAAAACAATGAGGTGGACACAAGAATCCCTCGCCCGCTACATCGAGAGCGTCACAAAGTCATCCGGCTGGGTCGGCCCCTCCCTCGAGGAAATCCTCCACATGACTCCCAGGAGAATCCACAACCACCTCTTGCTCCTGGACCAAATGGCCCTCCAGCCAAGCACCTTGCGGTCTGTCCCGGACGACCTCGCTCGCAGGCTCCGCACATATCTGAGGGGGCGATACTTTGAGGTGAAGCTGGCGGGGGCTCCCGACGAGCCAACGCAACAGTCCGTGGTGGAGGAAATCATACAAATGTGCCCATCAGTCCTCCAGGATCGACTCGCTCTCCTGGACGAGCTCGCCATCTACATAAAAATCTCTCGTCTGCCCAGAAAAATTGCTCGCAAAGCCTTCAAATACATGGTCGACCGACAGACCGAGACAATGCAGCTCCTGCACGCTCTCTAGACGGGCTGAATACCGCACACCACAAGACCAAAAACAACAAGAGCGGACTCGTCGACCTCGAGATGGGCAGACATACCATTCCACAAAAACAAAACAAACCAAGAGCAGGAGGAGGATACCGCCAAGCGGACAAGCGATCCTCTTTTATACTACAAGACCACAAAAAACAACCTAGATGATGACGCCGAGCGAACAGGCGATCCTGTCTTATACTACAAGACCACAAAAAACAACCAAGAGCAGGATAACGCCAAGCGAACATGCGATCCTCTTATACTACCACTACCACTTTGATACATGGGTACTGAAATAATCACTACCACAACTAATAAAACTCGTTCCACAATCAACAACGTTGATACATGTCCATGTTCCTCTATGCTGGCAAATCCAGCGACCGTGACAGCTTTCACTGTTAACCTGTAGTATATCTGCTTTCCCTTGGCTACATACATGTAATGTGCTGGATATATCCCTTCACCTGTATGTGCAAGCCTCCCTCCGTTCCGTCCGCGCCTCTCCGCCCATATCGATAGTTCCGACTCTCGCATAACTCATGACATGATTCATCATTCCGAAATGTCCGTCAAGGTTGCAATGGTGGGCAAGAAACCCCTAAAAACCCCCCAAAAACCACAAAAAGGCCTCGAGAACATGGCGACCAAGAAAAAGAAAAGACGGAGAAATATCCCCATCTCGCAAATATCGCCACGGTAAAAGAATGTGGCAGATAGGAGCCTCCGTGTATGCAAAGAAAATGACTGGCGGGTTGGTGGCAGTTTTGCAAACCTGCTTATTTTTGCGGAGACGCCGACTGATTTCCTTGGTCGGGTGAGCTGGGTCGGACACCCATGCGCATTATGCCCGAGAGGATCATGCGCGTGGCTCGGGCTCCTCCGTGCGCTTTGGATGAGCGCATCACCGGCGGAGGCCCCGTTATGGTCGTGGTGGTGATCCCCACCGCAGCAGATTGAGCTCGCGTGCGCCGCGGGTCTTTCTTCGCTCGCGCTGCGTCGGGAATGGCGCCCGCGCCGGCGCCCATGGCATCCTCGCTTCCGGATGATCCGGGGGGGCGCAGCGACTCCTCGTTCGCACCACCACCATGCGTCTCGACCCAGGATGGCGTCATCGACAATGCGAACGGGGTCGCCGGGTGCTCCCCCAGCGAGGAACGGCCCAGAGACTCGGACAACTCGTCGACCGGGTTGAGCGCAGTTGACGATGCCGTCGACATGGACGATCCCTCGGCGGCAGAACGGAGAGCCTCGACTCGGGCGAGGCACTCGTCGGCGCGCCGCTGCAGGTTGAGACACATGTCATTGAAGATGCGCAGATCGCTGTCAGGATCAAGGGCAGCGTTCGAGCCCGAGCCCCCGGCGATCGCATTGGCCAGTGGGTTGGCGTCGGTCCAGACCTTGACCAGGGCTGCGAAGCTGCGGGCGTGGTCGATGAGGTATGGCAGCGACGGGAAGCCTTCGCGGCGTATGGGCGAGAGGCGACCGAGCACCGTCACAGGCGCCGAATACTGGGCCGGCACGGTAACCGACGCGCCACGCCCGTCGACAGGGACCGAGCACACAGTCTCGATAAACTCGCGGAACGAGTTGCGGTTCGAGTTGAGGAACCTGTTCATGGGCTCCATCCACTCTTCGCGCTTGCCAAAGGTCGACAGGTTGGCAAGCTTCTGGAGGGACTTCGCAATGATGGTGAAGGTGCGCTGGGCACGCGGCCGGGGGTGGTCGCGCAAAAGGCCAAAGAGCTTCGGGCTGAGGATGGCAGGGCAGATGAAGCGCAAAAAGATGAAGCCCGACACCGCCGTGTAGGCGACTGTGCGCAGAAAGTCGCCGTACCGGTCCTCGGCCACAGCACGGATGAACCGAAGCACCTGGCGCAGCTCGTTTGGAATGCGGTCGACCGACTGCACAATGCACTGCCACACCTCGCTCGTGAGCTGCAGCAAGATATTCCAGTGCATCGGGATGTCGTCGCCCGACCGTGTGCGGCTGGGATCGACCTCGCAGTCGGGGTTTATCTCGTTGATCTCGTGGATCTTGTCGCGCAGGGCGTCATCAAGATATTCCTTGCCCAGCCTGCGCATGTGGAACTCGAGGGACTGGGTGAGAAGTGAGTTGCCACGGAAGAGCAGGTTGGCCTCGCCCGTCAGCGACTTGCCCATGTCGCGCACAATCGCTTCTCTTTCGCTCGACGTGTCCATCGACTCGCACGACTTGATGCGACTGTTGAACCTGAACTTTTTGGTGCTGGACTGGGTGCCGATGCCGTCAATCTCATCCTCAACCAGAGTCATGAGCCAGTCACCTGCCGATCGGGTCACCTGGAAGATGTTGAGAAAGATCTCGGACAGGCGACGCAACTGGCCCGGGACGGCGGTGGCAATCATGTTGGTCAGACCCGCAGGAAACCGGTGGAGGAGCTCCGAGAGAGCGCTGTACTCGTTGGCCATCAGCACCACCAGCTTGTCGTGGTGTACCTTGACAAGCATGGTGCCGATCGATTTTTGCCTCTCGTCATAGATCTGAAGCCACTGCTCATGGTCCTTCCCGTTCTCCAGCCGGTCAAGCGGTATATCGACGGCCCCGCATACCACCTCCCGCACGGACGAGCCCGGCATGGGCGTGCCTGTGGCAGCAGCCGTCTGCGTCTGGTTCGTTACGCCGTCCACGTAGCCCTCGACTCGCTTGAGCAGAACCGACAGGAAGAACGGAGACAGCGGCGGGAGGTCGACGAATTCGGAATCGTCTCTCCAGAACGGGTTCTTTGTGGAGGCCTTGGTCGTGGTCTTTGACCGGACCTCGCCGTCGAGAAGCACCTCGGCCATGTAGTTGTTGATGACGTCGTGCTCGGGCCTCGTTCGATCCATCATAACAGGCGGCGACGCTTCGGATCGAGGCGTAAGCTTGGCCTCGGTGATACGCACGTTGATGGAGTTCTCGATGCGGAAGATCTCGCCGTTGCACTCGCCGTCAAGGTCGCCGATCTCGGCAACCTGCTCCTCCTTGGTCGGATCCACCCTGAAGATGTCGGGAAGAGCGAAGGCGCGTAGCAGCACGAACCAGACCTCAAAGTGTTCACGGCTGTCGAGAGAAAGGAATATAGGGCGGAAGACGGAGAGTTCGGTGGAGACTGGGTGGTAGATGGGGAATATGCCGATGCAGTGCTCCTCGCCGAGCACCGTCTGATCGAGATGCTGTATGGCACATCGAGAAAGCTGTGACAGACGTATCAATGCCATGATTGAGCCATCAGTATCCGAGAGCAGCCTAAACTCTCCGTTCTCGTGGAGGGTGCAGGGAATCCTCCTCCAGATACATGCGGGTGACCGGTTATCGCGAGTCGAGGACCGCTTCATCACCGTCCGCGGTGTCAGCGCCAGGCCCTTGTCCCAGAGCAGGATGTTGCCCATCTTGATGATGCTCGTTTTTGGAGGGGAATCGGGCGGTGTTATGGAATAACGCCGCAGCTCGTGCCGCGACGGGGCCGGCACTGCCGGTCTCCCGTTCAGCAGTTTGATGCTGGCGGGCCGTAGCTGCTGCCAGCACAAGAGGGCAGCAATCCAGAGGTCCATCTCTTCCATAATTACTGGTCGTATGAGTATCTCGATCTGTGGATGCGCGCACGACAGCTCCAGCGCGGGCTGGTCGCAGCCAGAATAGGTGACAGGCATGACCTGGCAGCCTCTGAGGTCGGGGATCAGGTTTGTGTGGAACGGGCTGTTTTGTCCCGGATCAAGCATCAAGGCCCCACGCTCTTCGTCAATATAGCCGATTCCGCCAACCCATGTGGTGCCCATCTCGATCTGGTACTCGATCTCGCCGCGCATCCTGCCGCAGAGGTTCCTCATCAACAGCAGCACCTTGACGGCATCCTCGGTTGCGATTGGAAACGGCAGCGAGTCCACGTAGGGCGGGTAATTCATGATGGACGATGGCGAGGACGGGCGTGAGTTTGTTCGCTTTTGCTGTCGTCTCGACTTTTTGGCGTCCTTATCTTTGGCCGGCGCTGGAGGCGGCGCCTCGAACGGCCGGTTCGGAAATGTGTGATCCTGTTGGGTGGGGGAAAACCGGACGTCGTCATAATAGCCCTGGGACCCTGACGACGATACCGACCCGACGCGATGGCGATTCTCGCTGGTGGCGAAGGTCATGGAGGTGAGGCCGGACGCCATGTGCTGCCTTAGGCTCGTCGCATCCATGGTGCGGTTCCTCGGGCGATTATGTGGCTGTGCCAGGTGTTGCTGATGATGGTGATGGTGCTGGTGCTGGTGCTGGTGCTGGTGCTGGTGCTGGTGCTGGTGCTGGTGCTGGTGCTGGTGCTGATTCTGATTCTGGTTCTGGTTCTGGTTCTGGTTCTGGTTCTGATTCTGATTCTGATTCTGATTCTGATTCTGATGCTGCTGCTGCTGCTGTTTGTGTGGTGGTGGTGGACTCAACGTCCTTGAAGGGGACTCGTCGTCTGTGGTTTTCCGCCGGGGAAGCCCGGCGCCAGGAACTTTGGAGGCGCCGACTCGTGGCGAGACGTACCCGTGATGTTTCGGCGACGAAGGATCAGGGTGCGATCGCGGAGGAGCGGCGTTGCTTGAGGCGAAGGAGTCGTTGATGGATGGCGATGGTTCGGGCGTGACGGCACGGATAACGGTGTTGTGAGCGATTGCGGCGATTGCGGCGCCAGCGGTGGTGGCGGTGCCACGAAACGAGGCCCGGATATTCCCAAACGACGGTCGCTCGAGGCTGCGGGCGTGTTGGGGCTGGCTGAGGTGGGAGTCTTGCGAAAGGGGAGGAGAGTGAGGCCACGGAGCGTCGAGGTGCGGAGTGCTGACGGCGGTGGTAGCAGGGTTACTGGTGGTGGTGCTTGGGCTGCCTCTGAAGAATCCTCCATAAGCGTGGGCCGATCCGTCCATTCCCGAAGGCAGAATCGTCATCCCATTTCTCGAACGCATCCGTGACGAGCAGCATTTGCAGCGACGCCCCGGTCGAGTTGTGTTGACGGTTTGTAGCCTCTTGTCCGAAGCCGAAGGGATAAAAAGAGCCGGCAGATAGATATATGCAAGGAGAAGATACGATCAGCACCCAGGCCGCGTGTTCGCTTACTCCAAGGGTCCCGATCCTTCCAGGGGGGGGCACTGGGCACAAATTTTTATTTGTGTCCAGGTCGAGATCGCAGAAACGTATCGCTGGTGATGGGGACGCACGACGTCTGTGTGTGGAAGTAGTGACTTGGCGTATGATTTCGCAGAGATAGAGAGAGAGATGTCGTGGCCCGTTGTCGCGGTGTCGTGTCCGGCTCGCTCTTCGACTCGGTGGTGTATGACTCAGTCTGGACGATCAATAACGTCGTCGAGAGGACTGACTGTTTGGAGCTCTCGGGATTTAAGAGACGCGGGCAATAAGCAACACCGGTTTGCCGATCGATCGGTCCAGCTGGGACGGGTTTGAGGTTTGAGGCACTCGAGATCTTGGTCGTGGGAGGGGGTGTATCCAGAGGTGAAGTCCCCGGTCGGATTTATTTCGTGGAAAAAAAGAGCTCTCCAATAATCGGCACCGTCGGTCTCGTGAGGGCGCCTGGTCTGGCAAATCCGGAGTGCGATCGGGCTGGTGCGATCGGCCGTTTGAAGCTGTTGTAGCTCGTGAGAGGCGGCAGGGAAAATCAGAGAGAGGAGAGGCGGGATGGGAGGTTGAGGTGTGAGTGGTGAGCGATGAGCGATGAGCGATTGCAGCGTGCAGCAGCTAATAAGCTGCGCCTGTCCCCTGGTTCCTGACTTTTCCCTTGCTCTCTCTTCTGCAGGGCTTATGTAAAACAGTTGTCCGTGCCAAGAAAACGATACTTTTGACGGTACGCCGGTAGTGGATACTTTAGTGGTTCTGCAAAAGTCACATTTTCATCCAGATGTCATCGCGAGGACAAATCGTTGTGTGATGATGCGCCAGCACCGCAACAATAAAATAAAAATATCAATTAATTCGGAGGAGCAATAAGGTTGGAATCGATAGCAGCGTCGCAGGTGGGCTTCAGGCTACTTTTAACAGCCAAGACATCTATGCCGCAAGGACGTTGCCTGCCGGCAAAGTAACTTGGGCAGGCATGAAGCCAGTGTGGAGTGGGGGCAGCTCGTAGATCAACTGAACCGACTCTGACCAGATTACAAATATCGGGCTCCCAATCTTTCCATCTTATCAAGTACTTATTAAGTAGACTACTATCCTCCAAAAGATTCACGGTGTCATCAGAGCGAGAAAAGATATGCCAAGATAAGATACGTTACGTTACAGCAAGGAGGGGAAATGTTAATCGACGTGGTATTCGTTATGCAGGAGTTTGGGGGGGGCCGCATAAGGAAGTAAGAAAGCAAATCGCACATGGAGCATGATTCGCTCATACGGTATCTTATTACATTCTTATATTAAAGGAACTGACAGGACTTTTCTTTAGGCGGGTGGGGGTCCTGAACGGAGCAGGAAGACGGCCTCAACGGAGCCAGGAACGTCTTTTCTCTCTCTCTCTCTCTCTCACATAATGCGCCAAACTCGTAACTCAGCCACTCCGCACAGGATTTTCCAGCAACTCGTTGATGCATGCGGCCTTGACCGCTACGCTCCAGGGGCAGATTATAACGCTTGATAACTTGCTCCGTCGATTGACTTGCCACGGCCCACTTCTGATGCGTCCTTCGTTCGTCTGTGCCTCCGTTGGGCTGCTAGGGCAGGATTCGAGAACACTTCCAGCCAGGGGGGAGAAACAGGTGTAATAAAGGATTTGGGCGGAAGCACAAAGCAGACACGCGGTTATCGAGGCCGAGCTACCAGGAACGGAACAGATACAACGATCGAGAAACGTCCGCACATTTGTTCATCTATCACACGGTGCAACGGCGCAATGGGAACGCGTGGATGGATGGATGGATGCGCCTTTTGCTTGTTTCATCGCCCCTCCCTTATTCCTTGTTCCCGTTATACCTGTAGTGAAATTTGGTGTCATCATCCCATCCACTCATCCTACTGTACCAACTCCGTTTCTGCGAATTGGACCATGGCCAACTTGAATCCGCCCGCTTTGCTCGCCACACGCACGCCGTGCCATCCATCATGCACGGACAACCTCATGATGTGGGAATTCGTACCTGATTGGGCGCGCCGATACGCTGGGATGCGGTGAAAGGTCGGCGAAACCGAAGGGCTGACGAACAAGTGTGTCCAAAACTTGGCGATATGCGATGAGAGAACAAGCAAGTTCGATGCTGTCGCAGGTTCAGCCTCCAGCTTGACCGCACGGTCAAGGCCATAATCACATGACAGGATTAAAAGACGCCCAAGTCCGTGCGGATAAATGACCGGTCCTGAGAGCCTCATGTGAAACATGTAGCGACGATTATCATATGATATATGATCACGTGATTAGCAAATTGCACATCAATATAACGTAGCTATCTACGCTGTGGTTTATGAGAGCTATAAATAGCAATGATATCATGAAACGAAAGCGAGATCTTGAGACTGCTACCGAAATTGTTTCCCTTCCTATTCCCCAATTGGTTGTTTTAGCAGGCAGAGGAGAGCATCTTCTTTTTGCTCAAACGCCCTCGAGCCCAAAACTCGGTTGGCAAAAGCCACGCCTGCCTGCCTGTCCGCGAATGTGAATTGAATTTCACGCACCACGAACGCTCCAGCACATTTGTAATGGCCTTCCCATCCTTTGGAACGGATACCTCTGGAACACTGGCGCAATCAGACGGAGTAAACGACAAGTAGGTGATCAGACAGTGCGCAGATTGGTGAGACACGAAGGAAGGACGACTCCGTTCCTGCTGGCCCGTCTACGTGCCCTTTTTTCTTCTATTGTCCGAATTAATACAGCCTCTCACAAAGGGCAGATGAAGTGTGTGGAAGCATACAGCTGCCAGTTGGACTTGCAACAAAGGGGTGTCAGTCTCTCCGTTTTTCGTGGAAGAATCATCACTGCTGGTGTAGTTGTCTATAGCACCCAAGACAAGAGCTACCTAACAGAGAGAGAAAGGCTCTACTGCAGCATGACCAAGTCGCCCAACCGAGTCAGTGCAAAGAGATGTGATTGTGTGATGCATCAATGTATACGATATTAAGCAACTTTTGGTGGGCAGTCACTTGTCCCACGGAGCCGTGGCACCTCAGGAATTTTTACACAGCAAAGAGTATACATCATCTGCGCCATCTTGCCGTGCTGGAGGCTTTTAATTCTTGAGATGAGTTACAGGGAAGCAACCCGGGGCGTGATGGATACACAATAGTACCCAGGTACGAAGGCAGTGTCAGGGTCGGCTCCCAAGCTACAACTCTACTGGAACCGCGTTTTACCAGACCATACTGCCATTTTGAACGCGTGCCTAGGTATAATCTCAGAATATGAACGCCATCCATCTCATTTCCACGTCGTCTGCCCGAGGCAAAAAGGCCGCCGCGGTGGGCCTCGTGCGATAAATAAGCCCAAAAAGAGATGCCAGACGTCTTGCCCAACTCCCACCAAGAATCCCCTCCCGTACACTTCCAATACCACATGCCACACCAATGATAGTCAAGACTCAGTCCCTGCTATCACGGTTCCATCAAAGGTATCCATCATGAGAAGTAGAAAGACTTTGAAAAAAAATAAAAAACCCCAAAGCCGAATCATGATTGCCCGGCCGAGAAGCACATCGAGCGAGCAGTACGTACGGTACGTAGTGGGCTCGGGCCCGCCAGGTCGTGTGTATCTGATATTCGTCTCCGCGTTCATCTTGTCTGACTAGTCAATTATGTGCTTCTCCCCCCCCCTCTCTTCTGCATCAATGAGAGTTGCCCTCGATCGGGCTGGTCGGGATGCTTCTCAGTGCACCAAGATCGGTGCTGCCGGTGCGCCTGAGAGCCTGCGACATGGTCTCGATGTTGAGCTCTTGACCAGTGTTGCCAAGGACGAGGGTAGGGTGGGATGGCGTCGGGCTACCGATCGGCTTGCGCTGCGGCGACAGCTCGACGCCCTTGATGGAGCTGGGGCTGCTGGTGGGTGGTGATGTTCCGATGCCTTGGCTTGACACGGGTGACCGAACCGGAGACGGCGACCGGTGCGAAGGAAGCGACGTCAGACCGGCCATGTGGATGGACTCGCGGCTGGCAGACGGACCGCCGCCATAACCAGCCTGCTCCGACATGACAACATCAGCAAAAGAGATGAAGCTGAGCCGGCGCACATCCGTCGTGTCGATTGACCCATAGTTGCTCGCCGAGTCGTCACGATCGAGGGCGCTCGTGCCGGAGCCGACGTACGACGCGGCCAGCTCATCGGCCCAGGTAGCCTCTGTGGGCGAGAGCGGGTGTGGCGTGGCAGCGCCCGACGAGGCAAAGGCGGCGGCAGCGGGCTGGTGCGACGAATGTGTAATGATTTCAACGCTATTCGGGTCGAGCTGCTCGTCGGTGATGGCCTCGGACGAGGCGTCAAGCACAGGTGGAATGTGGTTTTCTGTCTTGATGTGGGAGGGGATGGCGGGCGAGTTTGGCGGCAGCACGACGCTGTCCTGGACGTCGCGCTCGAATATCTGGGAGCCGGCGGGCGACACAAGCCGAGGCGAGCTTGACAGGCCCCGCGACGGCGACGATGGCATCGGTGGGCTCATCTGCCGATGTGAGAGGTAGTCGTTCTGCGAGGGCGACGGCGACGTCATGGTGGTGGTGGACCTGTCGCCGGCGAGGTGCGCTGGTGGAGGAGTGATGGTTGTGGTCGTGGCTGTCGGTGCCGAACTCGCCTGAGGTTGCGATGGCGACAATTCTGCCTTTCTTACGAGTCCGAAGAGCTTACTTCTCTTCTTTTTTTCGTCGACGGAAGGAGTGGACGTGGGTTGAGTGTTGGGAGGGGGGTGGTGTACGTGTGCAGCACTGGAAGGTTGAGAAGGAACGGCAGCCTTGCCCTCGGACATGATCATGCCCATGGGTTTCTATTGAGCTGGATGATGGAGCCGCGTGCTCCAACTTTGGCGCGCTGGCTTGTGCTATGTATGTAAAGTCTGTGTTGTGCGTGTGTGTGGGTGATTGACGACCAGAACCAAACGTTTAAGATTTCCCGACGGTGGTCCTTGGTTAATAATAAGAGGGGAAGCTGAGAGCTGCAGCACGTGGGCAACGAGAAGTAGATAGGAGATTGCAAAAGCTAACGATGGAAGAGTTGGTTAGCAGCAGAATCAGGCTTTGAAATTAAGTTGCGAGAGGAAGTTAATCAAGGAAAAAATTAAGAAGAAAAAAAAAACCACCATCACATTGCTGTGTCCACCCCCGCTCCAGAAAGACGACGACAGAGGCCCGGATGGCTGTGGCTTGGCGGGCAAATGTCGAGTCGGAAAAAAAGTTCTATTAAAAAGACTTCCAAGTCCGTCATGCGCCTCACGAGGTGGGATGATGGGATGGGACGAGCCAATGAGCCAGGACGTCAGGGAACCAACGAGCCAATATTTCGGACCATAACACATACCACGAACTCAAAAATCCCGAGTCACAGGCCCTTTGGGTCGTTCAGTTTTCCCCTCCTTATCCACTTGCCCACGGGTCTCGAAGTTGCCCGCCCGCCCTCGGTTTGCCGCACAGCCCTGTCTTGAAGAGTTTTCCCTTTTTCCGCCCCCCCTTGGCTAGTTGCTAGCGAAGGAATCGATGGTTTTTATATTTTCGTGCACCACACTATGTAATAACAAGATAACTAGATACGAATTATTAGAGTAGGCAGGCCGAGTTGTGCCTGACCAGTGGTCAAGTCTTGTCAAGTGCCGACCCACCGTACCTGCCTCGTGACGACACAGGTGCTGCTTGATGATGATGATGACTTCTATCGAAAACTCTCGCCCAGGACCCCCAAAATCCGAAATTCTCCTGTCAGGTGCCCTAGACAAGTTATCTCCCGGGTACTGGCCAACGCGGCTTCCCCCCATCCAGGCTAAAACCCCTCTCAGGGCGTGGCGGCAACCCCCAAAACAATGACGTAATACCATCCATCGACCTCTGTGCTGACTTATTTCCCTGTTTGATTGACGCGCGGTCAGATAACGTACATAAAAGTATTGGGTTCTGCTATCATCTCATAATCGTCACCGAAGCCCCTTTCCTGATCGCCTTGTTTTTGTTTCTTGTCCTCTCAGGTCCGACGGCAATGCAACAAGAATCTGCCTCAGCTGGGCTAAAAAGTTACAGCATCGGACCAGCGTCGAATCACAGGGTCATCCCAAGATCAGGGTGAGAAACGTAAGCACGGAGCAAGGAACGGCGTGTTTCATAAATGAAGGTATTACATAATGTGCTATATCAAGGTCATGAGCATAATCATGAACTGAGTGAGGGGTGCATGGGTCATCCTCCTCGTCCCTTTCGTGTTTTTTTTTTAAAAAAGTGCCCGTTATCCTTACAAGGTCGAATTAGACTTCGTATCTCCCGATCTCGCGTGATGTATGCATGCGTGTGATGCGTCATATTTTCTGCTTCATCAAGTATATCCCATCTCCGGCCGAGTGCTCAAACCCTCCGTTAGCTTCGGATCTAACTTTTCTAGCTTCCTTCCCAAGATCCTAATTCCTCAGTTTCTGCAAGTCCGAAAACCGGACCGCCGGGAAGGATAGCCGGGAATTCCGACTAGCATTACGGACACAAATGACGTAGGATGGATGCAGCTTCGCCCCCGCGAAGACTGGTCCCGGCAGCTCCGTTTACGAAGTGTGAGGGTCACATGCCATATCACGAAGCCTGGCTATCTCCTAGCCCTTCTATTAAAATGCCATGCTTGATCCAGCGCAAATTCAATTGCACAAAGGCGACTGCGAAATAGATATTACGGCTCGTAATTAATTCCCTAAAGATATAACAAAGTTGGGTCTAATTTCCGTGCTTGTGGTCTTTGACTTTGCATTCAGAAATCCCCAGAGTCGTATCGCTATTGTAAAGGTCGTGAATGGATCCGTAGATGCTGGAGGCAAACATCTTTATTGGCTGGAACAAAACTTTTACCGACAACACGGATGAACATGGCTTATCGTGTTGGTATGTATGGGCCGAAAACGGCTCCAGACGAAGTGGAGTTGCCTCTGCAAACTCGAAGGTTTTACACCATGGCATTCATCATACGCTCTCCTGATCTCGTTCAGAATCACGGTCACGTTATAGTCACGTGCACTCCGTCAGGGTAATAGCTCAGCAAAAAAATAACGTCTTGCTTGATACGAATACAAGATAGAGAAGCTTTGAGAAAGTCACATCTGAAATGCTACTGACAGAAATGGCAATTTTCCCCGGTCCCGAGCAAACTCAATCAAAGCAGACTATTTTTAGAATTCCTTGTTAATTTCTGCCTGAGGAACAACTGCAAGCTGCTGTAACGATATCGAGGGAACACAAACACATAACGCCCTAAAAACATTCACTTTGTCCATTAATTCGTTGCTCCACGCTCGTTACACACTCTTGGCAATACACTCTTCAAGGCACCAGGCTGCTGCTGCCGGTCATGATAAAATTCCGCCCCCCACGACTTTGCCAATCCTTTTACAAAGCGTGGCCGCCATGTTCCTAGCCTCCAGAATTACTATAGCTCATGGAAGCTCGGGAATTAGTTGCCTTGCTCGAGAATACGAGCCCTACTCAACCTGTGCGACAGCGGCGGCCTCAATCAAAGCAACCGCGTTAGCTTCGTCAACGCACCTTTGGACCCATCATCTTGGAGCCTGACCAACAGCTGGCCACTCGGCTTTGGGAGCCAGGCATCCATCAGTCCCCAGCACACCCCAAACCCACGATACATGCCCAAATTCACATCTGTTAGGCACCCATGCGTGTCCAGCCATCTCGCTGACTCGACGACTGTTTAGACCATCTCGGGCGAGATATATCCTCATGAGGCCTATCAAAGGACGTTGTCTTGCACCAGTGACACTGGCCTAGGGCGGCTGTACGATTACCGTCGAGCGCGGCTGTCTCGGCTCGCACCGTGTTGCGTCGCTGGACAAGTGTTGCCCGTCTCGCTGATTTCTTGCCCTTTCAGCTAGGTAGGCAAACTTCCTTACTTCGCTGCCTACATGGCCAGTGGCTTGGGAGGAATGGCGGCGACGTGATTTCACGTCACGATGTTATGACTCCTCTCTCCCCGGGCACCTTATGCCAAGACATGAAAGGCCTCCTTTCTAAGGAGTGGCCAAGATGGTAGGCCTCTGTCTTTTTGGCAAGTTCCAAAATATTTCTCTTTCTTTCCTTGCTCGCCCAAGCGGGAATGAGTCATACCTTTGACGAATATTGCCATATCGCCAAGAAGGCTTGTTCGTACTATAGGCTATATGCAAGCCGAGCCATCCTTTCCTTTGTGAATCTTGCCTTACTCGCCCCCTATCCGAACCTTTTCCTTCTTCTTAAAAGGCATTGGAAGCCTTGGGCGAGCTTGTCTTGGCTCCTTTGTGGCCAAAGCTAGCACGCATCCACGTGACTTCCTACCCACAAACCAACCGGAAAATTAAGGTGTATTCACGTGATG
The DNA here is from genome assembly GCA_026745395.1 of Tympanopsis confertula. Lineage (NCBI taxonomy): Eukaryota > Fungi > Ascomycota > Sordariomycetes > Coronophorales > Scortechiniaceae > Tympanopsis > Tympanopsis confertula. The sequence continues at coordinate 20,098 of JAOYNU010052181.1, read as the reverse complement.
CAGAGTGCGTCACAATATCATCCATTATAGGTCAAAGCTTCATTCAATCAAAGCCCAGGAGGCATCGACACACCTTGGATTCTTTCATCTTCTAGTCATATATGCTCGCAAGGCGACCGTCTTGTGTCATATGCGTCAGGTTCATTCTGCCTGGCCGCTCGACGGGTATATAACTCTTGAGCTCACCTCGATGGGGTGGTCCAGGAGCCAGTCGCACACCACTTCAACATCCTTATCCAGCTCGACCGACGCAGCGAAGCTCCGATCCCATACGCCGACACTTTGCCATACTGCCTTGCTCTCTCCGTCAAGAGACTAGGCGGTATAGACAATTGTCATGGCAGGCCCTACTGTCGGCTGCCAGGCTCGCCGAGATTTCTTGGCCGACGACGGCTACCCCACCATGCCATCATCAATGGGCGATTCCGACGACGTTCAGCACGAATCTGATGCTGGTAGCTTCACCCCCGACGATGACCCCGACGATGACGAGCTCATGTCGTCCTTCTCTCCCACGTCGTCCTTGCTCGCAGATGACCAATCGCATCTTGATATCGACGACGGCTTCCCGACAGAGACCACCACCCGCAGCGTCGTTGCATTGCGCACGCCGCTTCCTGAACTTGTCCCGGTCTCGGCTACAAGCATGGGAGCAACGCAGTCTCCCGCAGCTCTTGCTGCCGCCTGGAAGCCTGCCAGAAATCCGGTCCAGGGACCCGATGGTCTGTACCGGTGCCAATTCCCCGGCTGCCACATAAAGCCCTGCTTTGCGCGAAAGTGCGAGTGGAAGTAAGTCAGACTCCGAGGCGCCATTATGCTGCACGTTTAGCAATAATGACATGTGTGTGTGTGCGTGCGCGCAGCAAGCACATGGACAAGCACGAGCGTCCATACGTGTGTCTCGAGCGTGGCTGCGAGACTCTGATCGGCTTCACGTATTCGGGCGGTCTCGTACGCCACGAGCGTGAGGTGCACGGCAAACATGGCGGGCCGAAGAATAAGGTCAACTGTCCGCACAAGTACTGCAAGCGCAACGCGGGCAAGGGATTCTCGCGCCAAGAGAACCTCGTTGAGCATTTGCGCCGTGTCCACAGCGAGAGAGCATCCGGCCACGACGACTCTACATCTTCTGCCAGCGGCTTCTCGCCAGCACCAGACGATGCGGACGCGCGCACATGCAAGTCGAGGAACAAGCGCAAGCGAGAGACGAGCGACGATGACCATGAGGACGAGGATGCCAGGAGGCAGATCCGACGCCTGGAAATGGAGAACACCAAGCTCGTGGAGCAGATGGAGACACTGATTCACGAGCACAAGGACGTCAAGACACAGCTCGCAACTCTGCAGCAGATCTTGCACAATCAAGTGGCCCAACAGGCAGCCCAGCAGGCCATCCAGCTCTCCGATCCTACGCCAGACGCAGTTCAGGAACAACGGATGCTCTAGGAACAGTGGCCGGAACCTCGATTTGCTCTGGATCTAGACGTGTTTGACGGCCTTCCCGGCGACTGGTTTCCAATGTCCCAGGCGTTATTCTGCCCCCCATTTTACTACTACTGACCCCTCTTGGTATTGTTCTCGACAGGGTCTTGGCACTCTCGACAGGGCTCCACCACGAAGCGCAGATTTTGGGGCTTGTTCTGACTTTTGTTGTTTTTGTGGTTATCGCATGTATTGACGACTGAATGATGGATGATGGGGTGTCGACAGAGACTCTGAGCCTGCATAGACTACGCCCGGCATAGACTACGACCCGGCATAGACTTTGAGTCGGCGACCCGGCATAGACTACGACCCGGCATAGACTAGAGTCGGCATAGACCAAGATTCGGCATAGACTACGCCCGGCATAGACTACGACCCGGCATAGACTAGAGTCGGCATAGACCAAGACTCGGCATAGACTACGCCCGGCATAGACTACGACCCGGCATAGACCAAGACTCGGCATAGACTACGCCCGGCATAGACTGGAGTCGGCATAGACCAAGACTCGGCATAGACTACGCCCGGCATAGACTACGACCAGGCATAGAGTCGGCGTTGGAAGGGATTTCGGTCGTCTTTTTTCGACGATGAATTGACTGATAAGCTAATTTGTATGAATCTTGGGGGGTCATGTGGACGGGAAGTTGGCACGAGCTCAGGACCAGCCCAAAGAGATGCCCTGTATTATTCTGAGATTAAATCGCATATGACAGAGAAGCCGTGGAGGCCAATAATGACAAAAGGATCTGCACGTTTGTATCTAATCTCTGCTCTTGTCTCCTTGCGCTGCACCCAGTCAGTATACAGTATAATTAGACCTGGCAAAATTTATGGTGGGTGAATAATCTTATATTTATTACCCAGAGAGAGGGAGGGGGAGAGGGGGAGAGGGGGGCAAAGAGGGAGAGAGAGAGAAAGCTATGGCTGCGCGTGTTCCCCATGATATGCATCACGTCGTTCTCGAAGGAGCTTGGGCACCTTGCTATTCAACCTGAACGTCGGCAACATGCCGAACAGAATACCCTATCCCCTGTACTCAATCACAAACCGCCGTTCAACCTGCTGCATGGTGGTACTATCATTCTCGCCCTCAAACCTCAAGTTAACCCTGCCATCCGCCGCGGTGCTGATCACATCGGCCTTGTAAAAAGTGGTCGTGTTGGGATACAAGGCAAGCACCTCCTTGCCGGGTCTCCACGGCGGCAGGCTCGCGGCATGCGCCTCGGAGGTGATTGGGATCATGTTGGAGGCGCTTGAGCGATGTTCCTTTTGGCCGCTCTGGTCGTCGGGCTCCACGTCCAGCACCTTGTAGCGGCGACTCTTGCCCTCGCCCAGGACCGCAGCCACCTCGCCCAGGATCCAGTCGGTCGACTCTCCGTTTTGGGCCTTGGGCTTGAAGGCCACCTCGTCGCCCTTGGCGAAGGTGATTTTGGAGCGCGATGCGGCGAGGGCCGAGGCAGACTGCGGTGGCGGCGTCGCTATGGTGGTGGATGACGAGAGAGCCGTGCCGGGCGGTTCTGTGCTATCGCGCTTGAGGGGCATCGACGACGTGCGATCGCCGAACTTGCGCGTGCTCCCGACGGGGCTGGGCACGGGAGAGTCGCCTACGGCGGCTTCAAAATCGTACAGTGCATTGGCGCTCTCCTTCTCGCGGTCACGGTCTCGTTCTCGTTCTTGGTCTCGTTCTCGTTCTCGGTCTCGTTCCCGATCTCTTTCTCGTTCTCGTTCTCGTTCTCGTTCTCGGTCTCGTTCTCGCTCGCGCTCGCGCTCACGCTCACGCTCCCGCTCCCGCTCCCGCTCCCGCTCCCGCTCCCGTTCACGTTCGCGTTCGCGTTCACGTTCTCGCTCTCGCTCCTTGTCCTTGTCGGCGCTCGAGCTGCTCACGGCAGCGGCGGTAGACCTGCTCCCCCTCGCAGCGCCTGCCCTGGGCCCCGCACCAGGGCCAGCTGCCATTTCGGCATTAGACTCCTTGGCATGCTGTACGCCACGTAGCACGGTCAGCTGCTCGATGATGACCTTGATCTGGTTTGAGTTTTGCTCGCTCAGGCGCACGCCGTTGCGACAGAGCTCCTCGAGGCTGGTGAGGTCCGCCAGCGAAGGGTTGCCCGTGGCGGAATCGCGAGCGGTGCGGGCGACGCGCTTGTCGGCGTCGATCAGCTGTGCAATGTTGTCGTTTTCGGAGTTGATGCCGGAGATGAGCTCCGTGATCTTTTCGCGGGACGATTCCCATAGCTGAGCCTCTTCGCCATGCGTCGAGCTGTTGTTGCGGTTGGAGCCGCGGTTACGGATCCTTTGGGACATTGCGAGGATGGAGAGGTGAAGTTGGGGGGTGGCACGTGATCGGATGATATCCAGATATCTATGCAGAAATGCACTTGCAAACTTGAGCGGGATGGACGTCTTCGAGGGGAATTGATCGGCCTTGGCGTTGATATGGCGTACTCGATTGAGGGGAGGCGATTTGGTCTTGCACCAAGCTCGAGCGAGTATGTATGCGAAGGGAGTCAATCCAATCCGATCAAACAGAGCAGAGGACTGAAGATGAGAGACACAGGGCGTGTCGTATCCCTGGGTAAGTAAGCGTGTTCAGGTAAATTTATAACGAGGAGGATATCTTGTTGATTGAATGATACGTATCTACAGCGTATCAGCCAAACTCTTCTCCGACTTGGTCTCTGGGTATCCATTCGAGTAAAAGTGCCCACATGGCTCATTCATGCGCACGCAAAGATAATAATAACAGTAATGGCCTCACAATGAAGTAAGGATCAAGTCATGGGTTGGGTGAGTAAGAACGCACCAAGGAGCTCTTACTTGACCTGGCCTGACTATTATTTCCCTCACCTCAGCAAAGGCATAAACGCCATGCCCCCCGCCCTTTTTGCCTTTACATGCTCTCTCAGCAACACCAGGATCTCGCTTTCTTTCCAACGGTCTGGAACGGGCCTGTACGCAGGCTTGAATGCTCCTACTGTGTCGGCCCACTCCCCCTCCGGCCTTGACCAGGCAGAAGGCATTGCCCCCGTGATGCCGCTCGTGGCTTCAGCGCCTGTGCCGCCAGACCCGTCCTTCTGTGGTTCCTGGGTGGCCCAGTAGTAAATGTCCCAGTCGTTTTCGTCCAGGAACTTGTCGTAGGCCTCGAGTTGCTGGCGCGTCATGGCGGCGAGGTAGGCGTCGGCGAACGTGGACAAGACAAGATCCGACTCGAGAATGCCTCTCTTCCTGCTCTGGTCTGGCAAAGGTCAGTGAGTGAAGATAAAGTATCGGTAGCAAGAGGCTGCGTGTCTGCCTGCCCAGGGACGCACATAAAAGGCGCGCGCGCATCGTGGCATCGTCTTCCCCGGACCGGCGGAGGGGAGCGATTCTGGTTTTGGTCCCGTGTAATGTGCCGACCTCGTCTGATGAGTATTGCCGACGAGGCCACGCAGGGAACAAGCCGTGTATCGACGGCGGACATGACGAGGCGCCTGCCCGGCAGTAGCGAGCGGCCGTCTGGACTGCTGGCATCCGAGTCACGGGGCGAAGAGGGGGCATAACGTTGCGAAATGAGGAAGAAAGATGGTGACGATATTCTGTCGAACTATCAACTTAACTTTTGAACCCAACTTAGTCATCTCGCCCTCAAGCCAAGTTCCCGCCAAGCCCCTTGCAAACAACTAACAACATACCTTGCAACCTTGTATTTCCAACCGTGTAGATTTTGAGAGGAGCACATCGCATATAGTCACGTGACCAACCCATCGACCTGCCCGCCAGAGCAGAGCAGAGCAGAGCAGCGAGCGGCCAGATAACGTCGGCATCGTCACCCACAATGAAAAAGTACGCGTTTGTATCCATGGACGATCCGGAGCCCGTGCCAGCGCCGGCCAGGGAGAAAGGCAAGGACGGGAGGAAGCGCAAGCACCGTGATCGTGATCGTGATCGTCGGTACAAGCGACGCGACGACGACGAGGATCCGTGGGCGGACGAGAACATTTCGGAGCCCGAACCCGGTCCCGAACCTGGGGGCAGAGACAGCAACAGCCACAGGGACAGGGACGGGGACAGGGACGGGGACAGAGACGGGGACAGAGACGGGGACAGAGACAGTGACAGCCACGAATCCTCCCCCAAACGGACAAAGCGCTCGCACTCTGACCAGGATGACGACGAACTCGAGCGACGGCGCGACATTGCCGAACGCGACGCCTTTGCCCAGCGGCTGCGCGACCGCGACGGGGGCAAGGGAAAAGGCGACGACGACGGCAACCCGGAGCACCAGAAACGACAGAAGCTGGCAGATGACGCCCGTGCCAGGTCGGCGGCGCTGCCCGACATGCGCATCCGGTCGCGGCAGGAATACGTCAAGAAGCGCAACCTCGAGAAGCTCGCGCTCCTGCGCAGGCAGGTCGCCGACGAGACGGCCGAGCTCCAGAGCGGCGTGCGGCTCAGTGAGGACGAAAAGGCAGCGTTTGCCAAGAACCGCGAGCTCCTGCGGCGAGCAGAGGACATGAGCAAGATCGACGACCACCGCGACGGCTACTACATGCCCGAGGACTACATCACCGAGCAAGGAAAGATCGACCGCAAGGCCAAGGAAGACGCCCTGTACAAGAGACACGTCGACCGCGACGAGTTTGGCCACGAGCGCTTCGTCACCGAGCACGAGGAGTGGGAGCGCGAGCAGACGGCCAAGGCGAAGGCCCAGGTCAAGGTGGCCGAGAGGGACAGCGAGGGATACGACTTTTTGCTGGACCAGGACCAGTACATACGATGGAAGATTGACGCACGCGCTTCGGGGAAGCATCATCCCCAGCAGCAGCAGCAGCTGTCGGCAGAGCAGCGGCTTCTCAACGCGCAGCTCGAGGCTGCCGAGAAGAAGGCCATGTCCATCCAGGAGACGCGCAAGAGCCTCCCCATCTACAAGTACCGCGACGACTTCCTCGAGGCGCTGCAGCAGTTCCAGGTCCTCGTCCTCGTCGGAGAGACGGGCAGCGGGAAAACGACGCAGCTGCCCCAGTACCTCGCCGAGGCCGGCTACACCGCCAACGGCATGAAGGTCGGCTGCACACAGCCGCGGCGCGTGGCGGCCATGAGCGTGGCGGCGCGCGTGGCCGAGGAGCGCGAGGTCAAGCTCGGCACCGAGGTCGGGTACACCATCAGGTTCGAGGACTGCACCAGCGAGAAGACGGCCATCAAGTACATGACGGACGGCATGCTGCTCAGGGAGTTCATGGCGGAGCCGGACTTGGCGTCGTACTCGGCGCTCATGATCGACGAGGCGCACGAGCGGACCGTCCACACCGACATCCTGCTGGCGCTCGTCAAGGACCTGGCCAGGGCGCGGCCCGACCTGAAGCTCCTGATCTCGTCGGCCACCATGAACGCCCAAAAGTTTGCCCGCTACTTTGACGACTGCCCCATCTTCAACATCCCCGGGCGGCGCTACCCCGTCGACGTCTACTACACCCCCAACCCCGAGGCCAACTACATCGCGGCCGCCATCACCACCGTCTTCCAGATCCACACCACGCAGGGCAGGGGCGACATTCTCATCTTCCTGCCCGGCCAGGCCGAGATCGAGCAGATGGAGCAGGACCTGACCGAGACGGCGCGCAAGCTCGGCAGCCGCGTCAGGGAGCTCCTGATATGCCCCATCTACGCCAACCTGCCGTCGGACCTCCAGGCCAAGATCTTCGAGCCCACCCCCGAGCGCGCGCGCAAGGTGGTGCTGGCCACAAACATCGCCGAGACGAGCCTGACCATCGACGGCATCGTCTACGTCATCGACCCCGGCTACGTCAAGGAGAACGTCTACAACCCTGCCACGGGCATGTCCAGCCTGGTCATGGTGCCGTGCTCGCGCGCGTCGGCGGACCAGCGCAAGGGCCGCGCCGGCCGCGTCGGGCCCGGCAAGTGCTTCCGCCTCTACACAAAGTACGCCTACATGAACGAGATGGACGAGTCCACGCTGCCCGAGATCCAGCGCACCAACCTCAACTCGGTCGTGCTGCAGCTCAAGTCGCTCGGCATCCACGAGCTCCTCGACTTTGAGTTCATGGACCCGCCGCCCACCGACGCCCTCATCGGCGCCCTCAACCAGCTCTACGCCCTCCAGGCCCTCAACCACCGCGGCGAGCTGACAAAGGTCGGCCGCCAGATGGCCGAGTTCCCCATGGATCCCATGATGGCCAAGGCGGTGCTGGCGGCCGACAAGCTCGGCTGCGTCGACGAGGTCCTCTCCATCGTCGCCATGCTGGGCGAGGCGTCTGCCCTCTTTTTCCGCCCAAAGGACAAGAAGATGCACGCCGACAGCGCCCGCCGCCGCTTCACCGTCAACGAGGGCGGCGACCACCTCACCCTGCTCAGGGTCTACGCCGAGTGGGCCGACGCCGACTACTCGCCCGTGTGGGCGCGCGAGAACTTTCTGCAGCAGAGGTCCCTGACGCGCGCCCGCGACGTGCGCGACCAGCTCCTCAAGCTCTGCGAGCGCGTCGAGGTCATGCCCAGCTCCGCCGGCCTCTCCAACTACACCCCCATCAAGAAGGCCCTGACCGCCGGCTTCTTCCCCAACGCCGCGCGCCTGACCAGGCACGGCGACTCGTACAGGACCATCAAGAACTCCACCACCGTCTACATCCACCCCAGCTCCGTCCTGAGCAGGATCGAACCTCCCGACAAGACCGTCATCTACTTTGAGCTCGTGCAGACCACCAAGGAATACATGCGGAGCGTGATGCCCATTGACGTGCGCTGGCTTGCCGAGCTGGCGCCGCACTTTCACAAAAAGAAGGACATTGATGGGCTCGAGGAGAGAAAGATGCCAAAGCATCGTAAATAAACACATTTGAATACGGGGGAACAACCTCTACCACAGCGGCGGCAGCGAGCCCACCGTCATCGTCGCAACCTCGAACTCCACGGAATAAATCTATAAATATATTCAATCAGTTACTGTTGGCGTGGTGGCATCGCAAGTGTGATTAAATCTGATTACCCTGGTGATGTTACCGTATTGCAAGTGATTTTGAATCTGATAAGCCTCAACGTTTCCGTTTACACTTTGTTGTTGATTCATCATGACAAGTGGTTTTGCAGAGTTGCTCCGTCCGCCACAGCCTTCATGATCAACAAGTCTGTCTGTCTGTCTGTCCGTCTTGTTGCGAAGCCAACGATGATGCAAACAACATGGAGTCATCATAAAATCGTCTACCAGATTAGATATGCCCATCCGACGGTATGCACACGTAACGTGCCAGATTCCAACAAGTAAAAAACAGCAGAACAAAAAGACAAAAGACCGGTCAGTCCAGTAATCAATCCCTCCTCCTCTTGCCCCTCCTCTTTTCGCGCCAATACTCCTCCTCGTCGTCATAATCATCCCTATCGCGGTCTCTGTCTCTGTCTCTGTCTCTGTCTCTGTCTCTGTCTCTGTCTCTGCCTCTGTCTCTGTCTCGATCTCTGTCTCTGTCTCGGTCTCGGTCTCTCCTGCGCTCTCTGTCTCGGTCATCTCGGTCCCTCTTGCGATCTCCCCTATCCCGGTCCCTATCTCGGTCGTCCCCGTCGCGGTCACGATCCCCCTCACGATCCCCCTCGCGGTCCCGATCCTCTACCCGCGTCTGCTGACTTGAGCCCTCGCCGCCATCGCCCAGAGTCCCCGCAACCACTGACGTCAGTAGCCCCATCCAGCTGCTCTTGCCCTCCAGCACGTTGCTGACGTTTTCTACCATCCTGTTTACTCTGTCCTCGTCCGTGCCGCCAACCTCCCAGCCACCGCTGACGGCCCACTTGCCGCGCTGGTCCTTGGGGCCGAAGTCAAAAGTACCACCTTTTCTGGCCCATTTCTGATCCGACGGACGTATGGGACGCCCGTCTTCGTCAAACCTGTTGGGCAGCTCCTCGATCTCATCGTCCTCGTCGGTGCTGGCGGTTTCCTCCCCACGCCGTCTCTGAGAACTGACCACGGCCACAGACGAGTACGTGTCCGGAGCGATGAGGTCGTCGTCTCGAGGAGCAGCCTTCTTGGATTTGGCCTTGCCCTTGTCCGTCTTTTCGCGGTGTTTGACGAGCGTGGCCGACGACTTGGGAGACATGGGCGCGAAGTTGACCGTCTTGTGGTGCGGCAGTACCGGAACCATGGCCCCGCTGTCTGCTGCCTCTTCTGCGTTGGACGGTCCTGCTTCTGGCCCCTTTTCCGAGGGCGGTGTGGGGGGCGTCAAAGGCGTGGGGGGGCAAGACTCGGGACTCGAGTCCCTGGGCACAGGGGCGGTCTGGGAACGTGAAGGCCGGGGGGGCGAAGGGGTTCGGGCGCGAGGAGACGAGGGAGCTGAGGGAGCTGAGGGAGCTGAGGGGGGCGAGGGATATAGGTAGCGGCGTCTTGGGCGAGGTCTCGGGCGTCGGGGGGGTTCTTCCTCTTCCGGTTCCGGCGCCTCCATAGCGGCAGCTCCTACGGCTGCGGTGGCTAAACCATCTGTAATACCATGAGCATGTGATCCTCCGCCCCTGATGGGGATTGACGCCTTGGGCGCCGAGTGAGGTGAAAGGATAGGTGACAGGAGTGGTGAAAGGGAAGATGCAATGTCGGGGACGAGGCCGGGACCCCCGGCGGCTGCGATGCTGCTGCCCTCAATGGCCTTTCTTGCATGCCTGGACGACGAAGATGGCTCCGCCGCCGCTGCCGCCGCCGCCGCCGCCACAGGAGGCCCGGTTGTGCTGCTGGTGTTGCCTGCGTGTGGACGAGATGATGAGCTTGCACTCACATTTTCAGGGCCGGTCGGGAGAGAAGTGTTGCCGCCCGTCGGCGGCGGAGGCAGGTGGGACGGCAACGACGACGAGGGGCCGGCGTGCGGCGGCGGGAAGCCCGTCGGTGGTGGGTAGGGGGAAAACGAGTTGACCTGCGTGGAAGACAAGTTAGGGTGGTGCGTGGCATAGCGGTTGTTGGGCGCGTAGGGATCGTTGGGCGGCCAGAAAGCCCCCCCGGAAGCCGTCGGGGGGGACGGGGCGCGGTCGTAGCCGTAGTCGTCGATCGACTCGTCCTCGTAACCTGTAGTAGTAGCAGCCATGTCAGAGCAAGCCCTCCCCCATAGAGCACCATGGCCAGCAGCAGAAACAACAACAACAACAACAACAACATACGTTCGCGCTCCCTTTCACGCTCGCGGTCACGGTACCGGTCCTTTTTCCTCTCACGCGAGTGGCGCCGCTCGCGCTCGCGCTCGCGTTCGCGGTCACGTTCGCGCTGGTCGTCCTTGTCGTCCTTCTTCTTGTTATACTCCTTGATGCCGATAGCTGCCGCTCCTGCGGCCGTGACCTGGTCGGCCATCTCGCGAAGGCGGCTCTTGCTGCGCTTGGGCTTCTTGGACTCCTTGGGCTCCTTCTCGTCGTCAGACTCGTCGGTGTAGTCTGAGAGGGACCTGTTGCGGTTGCGACGGCGATGATGGCGCCGGCGCTCGTCGCCTGCCGAATCATAGCCTCCGCCATAGGCGGCATCGGGCGGGAGCGGGTCCTTGCCATACTCGACAAGGCCCATCTGCGGGTCTGGTGTTGCGTCGGGCTCCGAGTAGTCTGACCTCCCCCCCCTCGACTTGCTGCGGCCGCGCTTCTTCTTGTAGGAGGCGTGCCGATCCTCATCTTCGGTCTCTTGGTCGTCGTCGTCGTCGTCGGTGGCGGCGGCCTTGTCTTTCTTGTTCTTTCGGTCGTTCCAGAGCTTCGAAGCCACGCCGCCGGCGAGGCCAGCCGCGGCGATCTCTGCGCCGGTGCGGATGCGGGACTTTGAGCGAGATCGGCCGCGCCCATCCTTGCTCTGTGACCTGCTTCTAAGGTGCTGGACGAGGCCGGCGCCTGCGGCTGTACCGAGGGCGGCCTTGATGAAGTCGCCTTTGCTGCTTCTACGCTCCTTGCTGGGCGGGGACGGGGAGCGAGACGAGTAGTCGTCCGATCCGCGCCTGGTGCGAGGACGCCCGCGGGTGGCCTCTTCCTTCTCGATCTTGTTGGCCTGGTAGAGCCTTGTCGCTCCAGCAAGAGCCAGTGCGGCAGCGGCGATGCTCAGACCGGCCTTGATCTTGGACGAGTGGTGATCGGTGTTGGGGAGCCGGTCGCCATAGACGTCACGGACGCGCTTCACAGCCTCGGTGCCGAGAGCTCCTAGAGCGCCGCCCATCAGGACCTTCTTGGTGCGGCCATCAGGCAGCTCGCCATCCTTGTTGCGCCGTGATCCGAGGATGGCAGCGGCGCCAGCGCCGGCCAAGGCACCCTCGGCCAGATGGAGCTTATGGTGGTGTTTTGACGGCGTGCCAGGTCGTTCGACTGCTGCCGTGTCACGGTCACGGTCACGGTCACGGTCACGTTCGCGATACCGCGTTACCCTCCGACGATACTCCTCTTCGTCTGAATCGCCGTCCATGTAGTTACGCCGGCCTGGCCGATCGTAGTAAGGTGGCGGTGGCGGGCGGTCGTCGTAGTAATAGTCCCGGCTGTCACGACGGTACGGTCCCAGATCGCGAATCTCGCGACGGCGGTACCACCACTCGTCGTCGCGAGGGTCCGGCTCTCTCTCACCACGACGAAGAACCATGTCCCTGGGCTCCTGTGGACGTTCTCGCTCCCGCAGAACGATGACACCAGGAGCTGGCGAGGGAGGCGTCTGCACAATGATTTTCTGTGGCTCGCGTTCACGAAGGAACACGGGAGGCCCGTTGGGGTTGTCGTAGTTGTAGTAGTCAGGATCCCTGCGGTACGGGTCAAAATCGTATCCTCTGTCGTCGCGGTCAAGCCTCCTGTCACGGGGCGGGTCAAGATCCCGGTCGGGGCGTCTCTCCAGGGCCCGGTCATCATCACGCATGTCTCGGGTTGATCTCGACACACGGTCCCAGTCCCGGTCCCTGTCCCTGTCCCTGTCCCTGTCTCTGTCTCGGTCTCTGTCTCTGTCTCTGTCGTGAGAAGCAATGGCCGCCGCAGCCGCAGCCCCAGCAGTCGCAGCAAACGCAGACTCCCGGCCCCTGGAACTCTCCCTGTCCCAGACAGGCTCTCGCTCCCTCAGCGGCTCTCTCTCGAGGGGCGAGAGCGGGGGCGGATGATGATGATGGTGGTGGTGGTGGTGATCGTCTCGAGACACGTCTTTTTCCTTTTCCTTTTCCTTTTCCTTTTCCCTCTCCCATTCCCATTCCCTATCCTTTTCCTTTTCCTTGTCCTTATCCTTGTCCTTCTCTTTCCTCTCCTCCTTCCCTACTTCCCACTCCTTCTCCTTCTCCTTTCCCTTCTCCTTTTCCTTTTCCTTCTCTTTCTCCTTCTTTTCCGGTTCCGGAGACCGATGGGTCGAGCGGCCCCTGACAGGCTCTTCGACCTCGGGCAAGGGTGGCAGTTCGTCCCTTTCTTTATCTTTCTTGTGATCCTTTTCCTTGAGGCGGTCACGTTCCATCTCCTTCTCCCAGACGTACGTGTGGTTGCGGTCGGGGGAGGCTCCCCTGCCCTCGCGGTCAATGTCCTTTTCGTGGATGTGGGTGTGAGACCGCTCGCCGTCACGGGGCGAAGTTATTTCCCGGTCGAGGTAGCGCTCGCGCTCGTAGTATACGGGGCGCGGGCTGCGCGGGCCAGGCTCAAACGCCGAACGGGGCCGCTCGGGATACGAGCGTTCCCGGTCCCTCCACTCGCGGTCGCGCTCAAAGTCAAAGTCAGCCACCGATCGCCCAGGCCCTGCGTAGCGGGAGTAGTGCTGGCGCTCGTCGTCAATCTCCTCGACACGATCCCGATCGCGCCCGCTGAGAACCTTGTATCGCCGCACCGTGATGTCTGGCGGCGAGGCATCACGGCGGTAGTCGCGATAGTCCATGTTGGTGGTGGTGTCGTCGTCTTCACCACCCAGCAAGAGAGGCCGCCTCCTTGCCTGATGAAGCCGTGTATCCAACAGTTGTCTTTGTTTGCCAGCGAGATAAATACTACAATAATATAATATATAGATATATATCCAGATAGATGACAAAATAGGGGCAATATAACGACAAAAACAACCAAGTTGAACGATGACACTGGTGAAGAGTTGAACACGTGTGGGGGGGAGAAATTCCAGGCAGAAAGAAGAAGGTGGACGATACATGGGCGGGGGCAGGGCCAGACCCACATTCCATCCAAGGGTGGCATGGGAAGGCGCCTACAAGCCAAGCTTCATCAACCAACTTGACAGTGTATCTAATGTGCAATGTACCCGAATAGCCCTAATACAATACGGTACAACGGAACTATATTATCTCGAGAAACGTCTTGAAGCCTGCTGATCACTTGGTCACTGCCTGCAGAGTCCTGCCGCGCGGCGTTGATGTTTGTTTCTCTGATGAAAAAACTATCTGCCATACCTACCATGATTGCTTCGTATGCCATGATTGCTTCGTGTTGGTAACATATGATCATCCATCTCTGTATACCGACAGTAAGCAGCATACTGTACCCAGCCATCTGTCCCCTTCTCCGCTTTCTCCTTTCCCCCTTTCCCCTCCCCTGCAGAATAATTGTGCATGCACAAGGAGCAATGGTTTATCGGGCCACATGCACTTTGCTCTTGTGCGATGACGGGAGAACACATCAAGCCTTGACTCGGCTCGGGTTTGGGCACATTTAGGCAGAAACAATGTCCTCTTCCTTTGCTTACATATGTGTGGTGCTCCCTCCTGAGAGAGAGACCTGGCTAAGAATCAGCGGCAAGGCTTTGGATTTCGGTAGATCATCGCATCGTCACATTTCCCAACCAAGAACAAGTGACCTGCTCGTTCTCATCAGCCCCGCTCTGCTCAATGTCGTCATGGCTGTTGGCGCGTTGGCTCGGGATTGCGGATGACCAACAATTTACTGCTAACTGAATATCCTTCAACAATATACTAGTTTACTAGTAAAATGGCAGAACACGACATCTCCGCTAGGGCTATAGCCTGCGTGCTTAAAGCCCTAGGGTTCTCTCATAATATTATCATAGAACGCACCGGTTTATCGAAGACTATAGTTAACAGGACCTATAACCGTGCAATCGAAGCTGGCTGGGACCCCCTAAAGCCACCAGAAGACCGCTTTTTCACCACTAAGTCACGCAGCGGTCGCCCGGCGAAGATTATACTAGAACTAACTAATAAAGTAGAAGCTTTAGTATTAATAAATAGATACGCGCGAGAGAAGTCGTGCGATAAGATTATTAATAATCTTCAGTTAGGAGGTATATCTATTAGTTCATCTATAGTACTACGGCTACTAAGAAAAGCTAGCTTCCGGAAGACCAAGCCGACCTATAAACCAGGTCTAAACGAAGCCTAGAAAGTAGCACGACTCGCTTAGTACTTAGAACGGTAGTACTAGACCCTTAAAGATTAGAAAAAGGTTATCTAGAGTGACAAGACTTTAGTACTCCTTAATTATCGTCGCGGTAGTATCCGTCTTTAGCGGCGGCTAAATAAAGCATTTGAGGATAGCTATATCCGGAGACGGTAGAAAGGCTTTACAGAAGTTAGTATCCTACTCTCTAATTACTTAATTACTTACTAACGTATATTTTATATAGATAGTATTACGGGCTGACTTTTGCTAGGTATGCTTTAGCGTAGAGTTTTCTATGTAATTATTCTAATTAGGGAAGGAAGAGAAAGCTATCTAAAATAGTAGTAGCGGAATCTACTTTAAGAATCCTAGTATAGTATACTTACTATAAAATATAGTACGTACTATATATATATTATAGACTTATTCCGTAATATTACCCCCCTCCCCTCTTCTACTTATAAGGTTATTCTACGTTTTCCGGTTTTTCGTTATCCTCGTATTCCTCTAGTTCCTTATCGTCGGCGGCGTATTATAACTAGTATTAGAGGTTTTTTAGCGGTCCTAGTCGGTCTTTAAACTCGCTATAGAAGTCCGTTAGGCGATTCGGGGCGTATTTAAAGTCGCTTACGGGATACTAGGTATTATCCGGGTCCTATCCTTTCTAGTTAGCCTAGTATTAGAGCTTCCCCCGTCGTACCCGGCTATCTTTAATCTAGGATACTTCCTATTCGGGCTCCCTATTTACGTCGTCTAGCTCCTCGGGCTCGTACTATTATCCTAGTAGGCCTTTACTATTATATTTCCGGAGGCGTTCGGCGTTAAATACTCTATATAAGTACTAGTATACCGGTACGTCGATTTCCTAAAACTAGTTTACTTTCCGGATTATTTTAAATAGGCCTATATTCTAATAGCTACGGTCCGTTTACTATCCGGCTATATTAACGAATACTAGATCTCTTATATCCTAATCTACTTCTTAGCGGTACTTATTAGCCTAGCGATATTATCGTTCCTATACGCGCGTAGTATTTTCTTAGGCGGTTTTCTAGGCCGCCTCGTACTATCGTACCTAGGCCTAAGCTTCCTCCTTTATAGTACGTTCCTTTACAGTAGTAATTAGTAGTATATCCTCCTAGCTTAGGTAACTCCTTAATTAGAAGCCTATTTCTAGTTCGATAAATACTATACCGATTATTTCGTATACTATTATTAGCTATACGTAGTCTACGTATATAAGGTATTCGCTCTAGTTCGTTTTATACTTATCGAGGTATAAGAGTAGGCGTTTTTCGAAGTACTAGTTTATAATCTCCGTATTACTATTAGTCTATAGGTAACGGGAGATACTAAGTTTTCGTTTAATACTAAGGTATTTATATATCTCCTTCTACTATTCCGAGATATACTAAGGCCCTCGGTCTAATATTACTAAATCGGGAAGTCCGAAGTAGCGGAAGACCCCGTTATAGAAGAGAGTTATAGTCTATTAGGTAGTTACTATTTTCTAGTAGGGTATAGCGATTACCCGCTTACTTAGCCGGTAAACTACTATAAATATATTATCGTATCCGGCCTTATCGAGTAGTATTTCCTTAAAGTCTATCGAGATATCCTATTACGGCCGGTAGGGTATTAGGAGTAGCTATAGTAGGCTAGGCGTCCGGTCCCGCTAGGTTTTATAGCGGCTATATATATAGTAGGTTTTTCGGAATACTATTATATCCTTCCTAATACCCTTCTAGTAGTAGTAGTAGTATAGGGTATATTCCGTTTTCGTACGTCTACTATACCCGGCGACTAGTAGTATATAGGCTTCTTTAATTAGCTAGGTTCGGAGTTCGGGGTACTCTAGGGGGACCTAGAGCTTCTTAAGGTTACGGATTAGGCCGTTTTCTAGTATCTATCCGTCCTTTCCGTTATACGCTTATATATATTCGGGCCTTTTAGTAGTCCGGTTCCTCTATAGAACTTAGTCGATTAGTTCGGTCTTAAAGAGCTCTTCTACCTCTTATATTATTTCTTAGGTAGAGATCGGGGCGAGGGTTATAGTAGGGGCTAGTATTCCGATAAAGGTCGTAAACTTTAATTCGGGGAGGAGGGCGATCTATTAGTTCTACTTCTTTTTATCGGCTTATAAGCGGAGGAGCTATCTTTTCCGGGATAGTCCGTCGGTAGTAGCGTTCTCCTACCCTAGCCGGTAGGTAATCGTATAGTTTAGTAGAGTTAGATCGTCTAGCTATTAGGCCTATCGGCTATTAAGGTACTATTTCGTTAAGAAGTACTCTAATACCCGGTAGTCGGTAATAAATAGAAATAGGTTTAGTAAGCCTATTAGTTCTATATACTATTCCCGGGTTACGAGTATTAAGGCGAGTATTTCTTTATTATAGATCTCGTATCTAGTTTCTACGTCGTTTATCGTATAGCTATAGAAGGCTATTAGGTACTATTCCTAGTTATCCTATTACGAGTAGAGGATACCGGCGGCGATAGTATTAGAGGAATCGGTTTCTACCCGAATTAGGCGGCTAGGGTCGTAGTATACGAGTACCGGTCCTAAAGTTATAGCGCTATATAGCCGGTCGAAGGCTTTTTACTCGGCTTCGCCTTACTTCTAAGGCGTATCCTTTACTATAAGTCGAGTAAAAGGTAATACGATCTCGTTATAGTCGCTTACGAACTTATAGTAGAAATTATAAAAGCCGAGGAAGGAGCGGATATCTATTACGTACTAGGGGGTTAGCTAGAACCGTATATTACTTACTTTACCGGGGTCTATTTAGATACTAATATCGGAGATAATATATCCGAGGAATTTTATATAATATACGTAGAATTCCGATTTTCCGATATCGTATTAGAAGCCTACTTTCGCGAGGTAGTCGAGGACGGTATATACGTAGCGGGTATATTCCTCCCGGGTCTTTAAGAAGATTAAGATATCGTCGATATAAGCTACGTAGATTTTATCGAGGAGGCCTTCTAGGGCTTTATTAATATATCGCTAGAAGTTAGTAGGCCTATTAATTACTCTAAAAGGTATTACTCGATACTTATAGTTTCTATACCGGGTTTTAAAAGTTATCTAACCCTCGCTATCTAAAGCTATATAGAGCTTATTAAAAGCGGCGATAATATCGACTTTAGTATACTATTTTATTCTAGCGAGGAGGTTTTACGTATCTTATAAAAAAGGTAGCGGATATATATCCTAGATAGTATAGGTATTTAAAACTCAGTAGTCGATATAGAATCGGAATTTTCTATTTAATTTTTTTATAAAGAAGATTAGGCTTAAGAAAGGACTATTAGAGGGTATAATAAAGCCGTTAGCTAGGTTCTCTTTTAGGTAATCGCGGATAAATTCTAATTACTATAAGGTTATTCGGTATAATAGTACGTCTCGGTCTAGGAGTAGCG
Source organism: Tympanopsis confertula (assembly GCA_026745395.1). NCBI lineage: Eukaryota > Fungi > Ascomycota > Sordariomycetes > Coronophorales > Scortechiniaceae > Tympanopsis > Tympanopsis confertula. Next base: position 1,912 of record JAOYNU010052181.1, on the reverse strand, counting down.
TTTTTAGGAGGATCCGTATATCGTTTAGCCGGTTTAGCGGTAGTTCCTTAGTATCTTTAGCGGAGAAGATATAAGCGTATACGTAGTATTCTAGTAGTAGTTCGGGGTTTATAGGGGTTAGGCGTATTTTAGTAATACGGGCGAGGATATTAGCGAGTATAGTTATTTATCGTTAGTCTTCGTTATAGCGGTATTTATAGCGGTCCTAAGTAGTAGCGGAAATATAGTATATCCCTAGGCCGATCCGCGTAAGCGAGGGGTTAGTATTAGCTAGAACCGTACGTAACTTATCTTTCTAGATTAGCTATCCGGTAGCTAGGGAGAGGTTAATTCCGTAGTATTTAAAAAATTTAAAGCCGAAGAAGATTTCCTATTCGCTTTCTACTACGAAGAAGTAGTATTCTTATTCGAGTTTCCGGCGCCTAAGAACTAGGTCCGTAAATACTACTTCCCGTATAGTATAAGTATTATTTCTTTAAAAGTTATAGAGGATAAGGGGGATCGGTAGGGCTTCGTATATAGCGAGGCTATAGGCTTCGAGTCGTATCGCAGTTTAGGGATTTATAGATATATAAAGGGATACTCCGGTATTATAGTAAGCTTAGTAAAAGAGAAGAGCGTTTTTTAATTTACTACTAACGAGGTAACGAGCTAGTAGTATTTCTCCTTCTATTAATTCCGCCTAAAGCGGTCCTATAATTACCTCGAGAAGGCCTAAAAGGGAGTCTATCCTTAGGCTAACTCGTTTCCCGAGTCGGTATCCGAATCTAGTTCCGTCCTAATAAGGTCCTAGATAATCTCCTCTTAGAACTTTACCTTTTTCTCCCCTTATCCCTTTATAGCGCCTAATATAGTAGGAGGAGCGACTAATATTACGGCTATATAGCCTAAAGTACCCCCTTTCTAAGGGTAGTCCTTCGAGGAGTACCCTATTTTTTCGTATTTAAAGTATTTACCTTCCTAAGCGAGCTAGCGGAGCTTTAGGTCTTTAAACCGCTTCTTACCGTCGGGATATTCTTTAAATTCGTACTTTAACCTTTTCTTTAGGGGAGTCGTCGTCGTCGAGATACTTAAGTTCTTTTCCTTCGTAGGGGTACGCGTTTAACGATAGTTCTCCGCTTTTATTAGGGTAGCGCGGACGGAAGCTTATTATAGGAAAGTACTTTAAAAGACGGGCTAGGTATAGGTCGGGTCGTAGAGGTCGCGGGAGACGAGGGCCCTTATCTATAGCGAGAGTCTCTCGTAGAGCTCCTCCTTTATATCCTCCTCTAGTTTCCGGAGCGTAATTACTAAGAGAAGGAACTCGCGGAGAAACTTATTACCGTCGCCCCCGTCTATTAGGTAGAGGTAGTACTACTAAGCGTATTACTTAGTATACTCGTTTCGGTTAGTAAAGAACTAGGCGGGATACCTTATTATATCGTCGAGGTCGGTAATTAGAATAGCTCCCTCGGTCTCGTAGGGCTCGAGGTATTCTTTTACCTTACCCGTAGTCCGGCTCGATATAAACTCTACTACCTAGTCGTCGGGGAGGTATCTTAGATACCGGCGGACGAATTACCGAATTTCGATCTACTAGTTTATAAATTTCGGCGTAACCCTATCGGAGAGCTTTTCTAGGGCCTTCGTACTAGACGGCGTATTTAGGTAAGTAGTACTAGTTATCGAGGAGGAGTACGATACTCTACGGGCGCTCTAAGAATAGTCCTCGAGGCGGTAGAAGTCTATTAATTAGACCTCGATAGTCCGGGCTTAGCGGCTAATCTCGGTTTACGCGGTAGCTAGCTACTACTCTATACCGATAAGATAGTTAATACGGGCCTAAGTAGTAGCGGCCTCTACCTCTTATTCTACTACCTTTTCCTCTATCTCGTTAAGTTCTTAGTAGAGCCTAGCGAGCTCCTCGGCTTAG
>JAOYNU010052070.1:0-10671 GCA_026745395.1 Tympanopsis confertula | reverse complement strand
TTAAAAAGATAAATATTAAACTATAACTACTATATATAGTAAGTATATCGGGGCGACCTACTAGTAGAAGGGGTATTTTATTATAGACTAGTACGAGTATAATATAGTAGATAGTACTAGTTAGCTATATAAGGGATAAAAAGGGTCTTAAATAAAGCCTATAAACTAGGGATATAGTTTAAAAAGGATAAAAGAAGTAGTTAGGAGGTACGCGCTTATATAAAGATAAAAGGAGAACCTACTAGAAAAAAGGGATCTAGTTCTTTATAAAAGTTATACTACTATTATTACGATAAAAGCTTTAATTAACTATACGCGATCTATACCGTATCTATACCCTATTCACGATACGTATATATAATAGGATTACGACGCCTTCACTCTCTAACTTACGTACCCTAACCGCTAAAAGGCCTAACACCTAGGTACTTCGTTAAACTATCCGCTATCTATTCCGTTCCTAGGGTAAATTTAATCGCTAAGTACTAATCCGCTACTTCCTACTTAATAAAGTAGTAATACTTATATACGTAAGTAGTATAATTAGCTATTTCCGGATTCGAGGCTATTTTTATAGCTACTTTACTATTAGTATATACGTAGATAAGCCTCCCTTTTAAAAATAACCCTATTCTTAGGTTATTTAGGAAGTTTCGAACCTAAACTAATTCGTAGCCGATAGATAATAGCGCTATATATTTAGCTTTACTAGTTAATATAGTAACGATCTTTTACTTCCTAATAGCCTAGCTAACGGCGCTTCTAGCTATTATTATAACTTATCCGCTTATATTCTTCGAATCTAGTACCTTAAAATTTATATTATAGTATCCGTATAAATTAAGATTATTATTAATATAATCGAAGTCTAGGCTATAAGTAATACCTAGATACTTCGATCTTATACTATATCTTAGTATTACCTTAATATACTTTAGGTAATCTACCCTCGGTTATTTTATACCCTTAACTAGAATATTTAAATTATATACGATATCTAGCCTAGTTATATTAGTAGTATACTAGATTAATCTTATTATAAACCGGAATAGTACTACTAATTTATTATCTAAAGTATCCCCGCCGGCTTCTAAATTTATTAGTTTTTATATTATCTCTAGTCCTAATAATTAAATAAAATTAAGGCTAATCGTATTATAGTATTCCGCTATCGTACCCTAGTACTTATCTTAAACGAGGCTTATAGTACTATCCGATTAATTAATAATATATACTTTTAAATACTATTTCGGAATACTTATTACCTCTACTTTAATACCTCGCTAATAGAGATCTTCTACTAAAGTCTTTAGATTTTAGCTATTTACCCTAACTATAATATAATTATCGATATAAGTATTAATAATAATTAACCTTTTTTTATTACTCGAGTCGGTACCGGTATTAGTATATACGGCGGAGTCGTATAAATTAGGGTAAAACTTTATATCTTTTAAGGTAGAATATAGCTTCTACTACTACTCGAATCTAATTTACTTTAAACTATAGAGTAGTTTCTTTACTTCTATAATTTTCTAATCCTTATAGTACTTATATTTCTTAGCTTCCTCGGGGTTCTCTACTATATACTAATAGATCTAGAGTAGTACTAGTATATAGATTATATAGTAAAAATCCCCTAGAAAATATACCCTAACTATATCTATTTAAATCTTCTTCTAGCCTAAGGCTATTACTATTACTAAAAAGATCTTCTATAATACTAATTTAATTATACTTATATAGTAGTTATCGAAGTCCTCCCCTACTCGCTACTAAAAACCTCTTACTACTATTCGTACTTTATATTTAACGATCTTAATATCGGCGTCGTATTTAATTTTATATACTATTTTACTATCGATAGTATTAATATTCTTAAAATTATTTTAGAAATAGAATATCTTATAATTAGTTAGTATTTTTAATTCGGTATCGTATACTTTTAACTATTATTCGTAGTCTAGGCCTATTATTACCGTATAATAGTTTAGCTAATCTAGGTCTACCCTATTAGTATAGAAATTAGTAAATACTTTATCTAGTATTTCGAATACTTCTAGGTTCTAATCCGTAATAGATACCCTATTAAAAAAGCTATTCTTATACTAATTTACCTATTTATCGCTAATTATTATATTATTATCCTCTATCTCTTTATTTCTAATTCTAACTCCCCTTTAGTAAGTAAATTAATTAAGTACTTTTAGGGTTAGTATAAGCTTATACTATAATTTAAAAGTTCTAAGTATATACGAGGTTTTTATTATTTTCGTAAAGTCGATAGCCTAGAGTTCCTCGTAAAATTTTATATCTCTACTAATTACGATCTTCTTTATTACTTCTAGGGCTATTTTATATAGATAATACCTTTAGAATCCTATAAGGATACTAGACTTACCTCTAGTTTCTACTTTCCTTTTTATATTATTAATTACTCTAATTATTACTTTACTTCCTAAGATTCGTAGTTAATCTAGTTTTAATTTAGCTTAAAAAAGTACTACTTTACCGATAAGGTCTAGGGGTAATAAGTAAGGCTAATAATAGTAAATCTATACTTTATATAATTTAACTAAAATCTTATTTTCTACTACTATTTTACTAGTTATATTATTAATTAGATTTATATAGGATTCTAATACTTAAAGCTAAAACTCTTAAAGTATTTTTCTATCGATTATAGCCGACTAAGTCTTTATAAAGATTATTCTAAACCCGAGTTTAGTAATATTATCTTATTCTAAAGAGTATATAAGGGTAGGTTCTAATCTAATCCCTTTTCTACGGTAATATTCGCTAATTACTCTAATACTAATATCCGTTCTATTATCGTATTTTATTTAAGTTAGTAAAGTCTTTATTTCGGTTAAAAAGGTCTTTAAAATCGTTAAGACCTTTCTAACTACTTCTACTTTAGTACTAATAATACTAACCTTCTATTACTTAAAAGTATTATCTATAACTTAAATTATATACTTTCTAAATAAATTTACTAGTTTATTTAATAATATATTTAGTACTAAACTTTTTCCTAGGATACTCTCCTTTTTTTACTAGTACTTTAGGGTATACTTTAGAGATTTCGATTTATCGTATACTAAATAAACTATCTCTTCGGCTAATCGTTTAACTTTATATAGGGTTATTTAGTTTAGTTCCTCGATATTAGTATATTTATAAGTTATTACTAGTATATTTAGTCTAAGATAGGCGAGCTTTCTATAGATAAATTAGACTTTCTCTACTTCTCGGTTTATAAATATAAAGTCTTATTCCTTTTTATTTACTATATAAGTACTTAAGCTAATTATTACTATCTTTTCTAGTATAGCTTTATTTAATTTAAAGTTTTCCGAGTACTTACCGACTTAGAAGCTTATTTTAGATACCGATACTACTTTTATACTATTTAAAGCGAGGATATCGAGGCCGATTAGCCTACTACCTCTCTAGTACTACTTTTTACTAGATATAATATAATATAGGAAATTTAGTATTATAATAATATCTAAAAGGCTTATAAGGGTTTTAAACTTCTCTTTCTCCTCTACTATCGTAATTAATACCGTATACGAGTAGGTAATAGCGACTATCCTACTACTAGTTATAAAATTATAACCTTTTAAGAATCGCTTTACTATACTTTCTATAATAGTTACTATACTATTTATAATATAGATATCCGAACTAGTATCGAATATCTAAAATTTTAACTTATCTTACTTTAGGACTATATAACTAGGTACTATTATAGCCTAATTAATCGATCCTCCCCCCTAGATACTTATATTAATCTTAGGGTTAGTACTCTATAGTTCTTCTATAGTTTAGCCCTATAATTATACTATATTATTCTATAAGTAATCTTTTTTTAAGTACTTTTTCTATTTATACTTATAGTAGGTTATCTCTTTATTATTATTAGTATTCTTATTAGTAGTACCTTTAGAGTTACTAGAAGGCTTTTTTATACTATTATCTAGTAGATTAGTACTATCCTTATACTTAATAGTATAGTATTCGTACTTCTTATAGCCTTATCGGCTATAATAGTAGTATATTATACTTACCTTATTATTAGGTATATAGGACTTCTTATCGTCGCCCTTTTTTTTATACTTATTATTACTATTATCTTTATTTCTACTTTAGTTTCCGTATAGTATTTTATTTTAGTTAACTTCTCTAATTAATCGTACTATCTTATAGTATATTCCTTAGTTATTAGTAATAATACTTTTTACTATTAATACTATAGTTACTAGTTCTAGGTATCGGCTAGTATAACCTTTTACTAAAGTTTTAGTATATACGTCTACGTTTATATTAAAAAGAGGTTAGTATTTAGTAAATATCTATTTAGCTCTAGTAATAAACTAGCTAGCTATTTTATTATTTATTATTTTTAGGTTAATTATATCGTCCTATATTATTATTCTTTTTTAGGTAAGCGTAAGTTTTATTACTATATTAAGTCTAGTTTATATATCGTACGATAATTTATAGTAGGTATAAGTATTATATAGCCTACTACTAATTATATTTAGAAGCTAGGTTATTATATAAGTATCTACCGATAGGTATATATTAACTAATTCTCCTTTATCCGGGTCGATCGAGATTATCCTAAAAGTCCTCTTAATTATTTATTTCTAGACTATTTAATTATTAGCTCCTATTAGTTTTTTTTCTTTTAAGTACTCGATTTTCTATTTTTTTAGCTTTTTTTATAGTAAATATAGCCTTTAGGGTTACTTATTTAGTATTATTTAACTAATCCTCTACCCGAGAGTCGATACTTATTTCCGATAGTAGTAGGTTCTATCTAAAATAGGGGTTTTAATATAGTACTTCGTTACGCTATATATTCGGCTTATAGATATATTTAAGTACTACTTACCTATACTAGGTATTTAATACTACTACTAATCTCTAAGGTATTAAGAATATAAATAGGGCTAAACCCGCTATATTTTAATTATCCGATAAATTACTAAACTTATAGTTATTTATACCGGGTACGCGCTAATTACGTTCTAGTCTATATACTACGGATACTATAGTTTTTAATTATTACTCTAGTACTATATAGTATACTTATACTAGGGGTTCTATATATATCCTCTTATATCCTTCGGATACCTAAATATCCTCTACTAATATACCTATCTAATATATTAGTAGTACGATACTAGCTATATCCCCGTAGATTAATCTATTTCTATCGTATTATTTCTAATATTTAAATACGCTATTCGGTACCTATTATTATACCCTCTTCCGGGGCGTTCTAAACCGTATCGCTATAAAGCTATCGTAATTAATAACCTATACCTTCTTCTTACGAGATTACTAAGCTTATAACCTATAAGATTTAGTAGAGGTAACTATAGCTAGTTAGGGCCTAGATATTACTAAACCCTACTACTAGATAGATCGTATTATAGTTATTTAATTAAATTTATCGTAAAACTCTTTAATTATAGTAGATACCTATCTAGGAGACCTACTATAGATACGGCGTTATACCTAGGTATTACTAGCTGGCCCCTAAACGCACAAACCACGATAGGCATAATATCTACCCAGCCGTACCCATATCCTTACAAATAGTAATAGCAACTTCAATAGGGCTAGTAGGGCGGTCCATCGTCTCCATCGTAATTTATATATATAGGCGCGTGGGCGCGTATTTTTATTACCCCCCGATATACTTAACTTATAAGGAAGGTGCTATAGGGTATATTACGTGAAGATTATTAATAAGAGACCCTATATAAATAGTCCACCCCTAGATAATTCAGTTAGCTTTATTATTAATTAACTAACTAAGTCTATAATACTATTCGAGTCTCTATTTTAAGACGTTCTATTACCTAGCCTCTATTTTGAAGGCCTATCTGTTTATTCCCCAGATCGTTATAATCACTGCTTTTGTTTGTGCCCCAGGTAAATTGATACTATTACGAATAGGGGAAGTAGATAATATAGTTAAAATTTTCCTAACTTATATCTATATATACTATAGACCCCCCGAATAAATTATCTCGGATAGAGTAGGGTAATAGATCGACGGTTTTTAGAAACGCTTCTACGAGCTACTAAAAATCGAAAAAAAGCTCTTAATTACCTACTATTTATAAACTAATAGTACTACTAAGAGGATAAATTAAAAAGTATAATAGTTCTTATACTACTATATTACTTTAGCTAATAAGACTAGGCCTCGTAGTTACTAGTAATTTAATTATTTTTTAGTAACTAGCCCTAGTACTCGAGAAAAGGTATTTTACTTTTCTTTACTATTTATAGATACGATATAGAACCGATTTAAATATATAGAAATTAGAAATAGCCTAGTAATAAGGACTCCGTAGCCGAAAGTATAGTTTTAAAGCTCTAAGAGGTCTAATAATAGGTAACTACTACTATTATAGATAGTTAATAAGTAATAGAAAAGTAAACTAACCGATATAAATACACTACTAAGAATATTAAATATAATTAGACTTTAGGAATATCTAAATAAAGCGCTTAAGTAAAAAGCTAAACTAATTATATATAAAATATACTATTATAAATATAATTATACTAAATATATATATATTAAATATCCCTACTAGTATTTATAATCGCTTCTATTCGGACTTTTTATACTTAGTAGAATATAAAAGCCTACTATCGTAATAGTTTTATAATAAAATAACCCTACTAATCGTAGTTAATAGAAAATACGAATTCCGAGTAGAGACGATCTTATACGCTAAAAAACGATAGAATAAGTATATTATATAGGTAAAATAAGTAAATTATAAAACTTTTACTCCTATAAGCCTAGAAAATATTAAAAGTACTATAGTTTTAGATAACTAGGAAGCGAAGTAAGGTAATATCTAATAGAATAACGGACCGAAAGAGTATTATCTAATAAGAACTAGGTACTTAAAAGTACGATAGAAGAGGTTTAAGGCCGTAAGAAGTAGAGAGAGGGGGTATTATTACGGGGTAAGACCTATTAAACTTAAGAGGTTATATTAAAGTTATATAGCTATATTATAATCTAGAGAAGCCCTACTTTAGATCCTATAAGAGTTTCGTTTTAGCTTACTCTCGTTATCTAATTAATAAAGGTCTATCGGTACCCTAAACTACTATTTGCAGCGCGTTGCCGTCAACAATTACGGCGTAAGCTAATTAATTCGAAGTATTACTATCGGTAAAACTATTAAAAATACGCTCGTAGAATAGGTCTAATACTACTACTATATTTAGGTTAATTTATATATATTAAAAGCCCTTCCTACTATTTATATTATATTATACTTACTATCTCTTACTCGTAGTAGTACTACTATTACTATCTTTACTATTCTTTTACCTTATAACCTTATAAATATCGATTCGAATCTCGTTTTTATATAAGCCTTTACCTAATATACTTATAGGAGTATACCGAACTTAAATAGATACCCTATCGGCCTAGGCCTCCCCTCGGACTTTTAGTATTATAAAAAGTACTCGAAATAGGTAATATAAGAGGAAATATTACGCCGAAAAGTAATTAGTATTTATTTCTAGTATAGATATTTAGGTTATATTATCGCCTTCTATCCCCTAGGTATTCTTTAGAAAAGTAAAAAAACCCTTATTAAAATTATTATTATTTATATTAAAATTATTTTTAATACTACTACTAAGGAATCGGAAAACTAATTACTCCTATACTAAGTCGTATATAAGATTATAAGAAAACTTAATTAAAATACTAAAAGTATTAGGAAAAAATTAAGAAAATAAATCTACTTTTTTTAAAAATAGATATTTTAATTAATTAAATAAGTTATATAAAGTACTTATTCGACTTAAACTATTCTTCTAGTATTCTAATTAGTAATAAACTAATAACCTATTTAAATTTTCCGTATTTTAAAATAGAACTTAAAATATTAAGAAGAATTACTAGTATAACTAGAACTATAAATAAAGTAATTTACTTCGAAATAGATATCGAAGGCTATCGCTAGTACTACTAATACGCCTATTACGTAGTAAAAACGAGCCGAGACCTAATACTAGAGCTCCTATAGTTTATAGAAAACGGGGTAACTTATAATAAATCTACTAATACTACTTTTATTTTAACTTTTAAAATTATTATTTATTACTTAAAAGAACTTATTTATAATACTAAACTAATAATCGTAGTCGTTATAACTACTAAGATTAGGCGCGCGAAAAAGTAAAATCCGATAGCTTCTAAAGTTTTTACTACGAGTTTAAACGATATTAAATATATTCTCGAGAATAAGAAAAAACTAATACTAGAGTAAATCCGTAAATACCTACTATTTTAATACGCTTAATTCTAGGATATTTTCGTATATAATCGAGAAAAACTACCGCTTTACCGAAACGATTTAGATATAAATATCGATCTAGTTAAAAGAACCGATAGTAAAACCTAAAAGTACTATAAAGACCTTTATATAGTATATTACGAGATATATTTCTCGTATTACGAAAGACTTTTATAAATTTACTTTAAAAAAAGGTTTATCCGTTCTAGTTAATTAGCCGCCGCTACTTTTATACTATTTACCTATAAACCTAGTAGAGGTCTACGATTTTATATCGACTATAGGGCTCTAAATAGCCTTATAAAGCGTAATCGTTACCTTATACTACTAATAGGAGAGACCTTATACTAGATTAGAATAGCTAAATAGTAAACGAAACTCGATATAAGAGTAGTATTCTATCGAATCCGGATAGCCGTCGAAGATATCTAGAAAACGGCCTTTCGTATACGCTATAGTCTTTTTAAATAGGTTATTACTTTTTTTAGTCTTACGAATAGTCTTTCTATATTCTAATACTTTATAAACTAGGTTCTTCGTAATCTTCTCGAGTACTATATCTTAGCCTACGTAGATAATATCTTTATCTATACGGATAGTACCCTCGAAGAGTATAAGACTTAGGTAAAGGAAGTACTATTACGTCTCGAAAAGGCTAGCCTACTGTCAGTCCTTTCAGCGATTGGGGTACGCAAATTAGAGAATAAAGGCGTCGTAATCTAATAATATATATATATATCGTAGATAAGGTGTAGATACGGTATAGATCGCGTATAGTTAATTAAAGCTTCTATCGTAATAATAGTAGTATAACTTTTACGAGGAGCTAGATCCCCTTTTTCTAGTAGGTTCCCCTTTTATCCTTATATAGGCGCGTACCTCCTAGCTACCTCTTTTATCCCCTTTAGACTATATCCCTAGCTTATAAGCTTTATCTAAGACTTTTTTTATCCCTTATATAGCTAGCTAGTATTATCTACTATATTATACTTATACTAATCTATAATAGAGTACCCCCTCTACTAGTAGGTCGCCCTAATATACTTATCGTATATAGTAACTATAAGTTAATATTATTCTTCTAATAAAGTATTACTATAGTATAATTAAGGTATAATTAGTATATCGTATACTCTTTTTCTTTAAATAAGGAAATACTTTATAAAACTCGGGGTTAATAATATATAATATTTTTTTAGTCTCTTCTAGGGGTTAGGGTTAATTTAATAAGTACTCCTTCTATTTTATATAGATTTTTATAGTAATAGTATAGTTATTTATCTAAATCCCGTAATTCTCTTTTATATTTCTTTCTTTCTTTTCTTTCTAGTAGGTTCTTCTTTTTCTCGTAGGTTCTTCTTATTTACCTTCTTCTTTTTCTTTTTTCTTATTACCGGTACTAGTACTAGAACTAATATTATTATATCTCGTTTAGTACCTATTCGTAAGGCCGTAGAGGAGGCGGTAGCTAGGTATAAAGAGGAGGCTAAGAAAAAGGCGAAAATAGTAAAAAGCGCTATAATAATACCGGGGGAGTATAGTTCTACTAATACTAATAATACTTATAACTCGCTATACTATCTACTATTAGTTTCTAAAAGTAATAATAATAATAATAATAATAATAATAATAATAATAATAATAATAATAATAATAATAATAATAATATCGTACTTACGCCGCGGCGTAATATTAAGTAGTCGGCTCGTATAGTAACTACTCCTCCTCCGCGTCCTCGATATGAGATTATAGGCCTTATATAGTATATCCTTTACTAACCCTTTTTCTTATAGTATCTATACGGTATATCTCTTACTAATATAGTATTTAGGCTCTCTAAGAACGTTTTACTATACGCCTAATATATCTAGAAACTCGTAGACTAGGGCTATTATACTAATACTACTAGATACTAGCGATATCTTATCCCTCTTAGCTATATATATCTTATTCTATCTATATATTTTAAATATACCGCTAATATATATCCCTTAGTACGCTTAATAAAGTATTAGTACTACTAGTATATAGGTAGCTATAGCGGGTACTACTACGACTAGATATCTAGCCCTAAGATTATTAATACTTAGGATTAGTTCTATAATTACTACTAAGCTAATATAGATAAAAAATTTACTATATATACCCTTCTCCCCCGTCTTAGTATACTAGTTACGAGGACTATTATAGATACTATTAGGATCTATAAGAAAAGCGGTAGTAGTAATAATAGTAATAATAATAATAATAATAATAATAATAATTTCCGAGACTATCTCGAGGGTCTAGAGCGCTATATTACTAGGACTC
>JAOYNU010051960.1:0-10686 GCA_026745395.1 Tympanopsis confertula | reverse complement strand
ATATTAAAAGGGGCTTTATTAATATTAAAGAATACTACGAAATACCTAGCTTTTATCGAATCCGTTCCTACGCCGTTAGAATAGGAAAATTTATCTACTATAAGAGATATATTATCTATATTTCTAGAGCCTATAATATTACTATAATCGGAAAATTATCCTACTCTAGGAACGACGTTTTTATATATATTTAGTATTCGAAAATAGTTAAATTATTTTAAAAAGGATTTTAATACTTATAAAGAATAAAACGATAAAAATTTAGTATTTAATATTTACGATAAATCTTTCGCTAAAATAGTCGAATTAGGTTTAGAAAAACTAAATTCTTACTTTTCGGTTAATATCGAAAATAACTAGGCTATATATAAGCCGTATTTATTCGGGGTTCTATTAGATCCTCGATTAAATTATAAGTAGCTTAAAAGGCTATTTCCTAAATATTTCGATTATAAGTAGAAATTAGACTTTCTTAAAAATACCTTTTTAAAGTCCTTTAAAAAAGAGTATAAGATAGTAAAATAATAGATAATAGATACTAAAAGACTATCCCCGGATAACGAGTTTATTAAATCTAATAGATTTAAATATATACTAAAAAAAAACGATACTTTTTAAACCTCGGATACGGATTCTAATTTCGATTCTTCTAGTATAGGGGGAATATCTCCTAAAAAAGATAAAAATCCTATATATATCGATCTTACCTCTAAACCGAAAAAATAGTCTTTAGCCTATTTATTACCGAAACCTAATAAAGCTACTAGTAGTTTAAATTAGTTCTTCCCTTAATATTAGAATAAAATTAACAAAGAAGCTTAAAAAGACGAAATAACTTACTATATTTAAAAAGAGTATATAACTACTAAGACTTAAATTATAAATTAGTAGGAAAATAAATAGATAACTTATCCTATTTTATCTATTTTAGCTAGAAAGTGGCCAGCTATTCCGTCTATAATAGGATCTATAGAACGGAATTTTAATATATCAGGTAATATTATTACTAAACGACGTTACCTACTTAGCGATAAAGTTATAAATTAGCTTTTATTACTTAAAAGCTAGGGTATATACCTAAATTAGCCTACTATTCCTTCTATATTTACTAAAGAGTATCTAGATCTATATATCGATATAGATTATACTACTATAGTAGAACCTCAATTATAATATATAGTCTTAACACACCCTTACTTAATATATCGCGAGGATATTGTATAAACAAGGATTACGTGATTTTTCCTCTTTATCTAATAAAAATATATAAATAATAGATAAGTATAATTATATAGTATATAATACTATATAATATACTAAAATAATAATATAAAATAGTATAAACTCTACTTACTATATACTTTATATAATATAATTTACTTTACTATATACTATATACTATATACTACTATACTATATACTATATACTATATACTATATACTATATACTTTATACTATATACTATACTATATACTATATACTATACTATATACTATATACTATACTATATACTATACTATATACTATATATTATACTAAATACTATTTATATACTATTTTTAGTAGTTTGAACTGTGTTCTTTACGGTATTTTCTACCCCGATATATTAGTATTATATGGTAACTAAGTAGGATTTACTAATATATATTTATAGGTAAGGATTATTATATTATTACGGATTTATATAAAAAACGCTAATAAAAAAAATAATATACCGAGAAACCTTAATATATAGCGCGAATATCGTAATACTAGGAGATATTATAATCGAGGTTCTACTATACTAAAAAGGACTTTTCTAATAGTAAAGAAGAAAATAATAGTAACTAGATAAGATAGGATAAGTTATTAAATTACGACTAATGAGATAGTTTTTTTTAGGCGTTTAGGATATTTACTTATTAGGAGTTAGGTATATTAGTTTAGGCGTTTAAATAGGATATTAATAGAGAATATTTCTAAAGTTATTTATTATTATATTTTATATTAAATATAACGTATAAAGACCATTATAAGTCTACGGTTATACCCCTCGAAATACTAGCGTATATTTTTTAAATACCTATAACTCTATATATAAACCCCGGCCCCTAAACCTTCGCCGCTCCCTAGAACTACTAAATATTATTAGTATTAATAGTAACGCGCTATAAATAGTAGTTTAGGGTACCGATAGACTTTTAATAATTAGATAACGAGAGTAAGTTAAATAAAGCTCTCGGAGAGTCTAAAATAGGGTTTCCCCGCTCGTAATAAAATTATATATTTATAACCTCTTAGGTCCTATAAGTCTTACCCCGTAATATTACCCCTTTTCTCTCTCTTTTTCGGTATTAAATCTCTTTTATTATACTTTTAAGCGCCTTATTCTTATTAAGTAGTACTTTCTCGGACTATTATTTTATTAGATATTCCCTTATTTTACTTCCTAGTCGTCTAAAACTATAGTACTTTCGATATTTTCTAGGCTTATAGGAGTAGGGGTCTTATATCCGGCCTATTTTATTTATACGATATATTCGTTCTTATATTTTCTAGTATAAAGAATTATCTCTACCCGGAATTCTTACTCTTTATCTATTATAATTAGCGGGGTAATCTTATCGTATAGCCGTTACGATAGTAGGCCCTCGTACTCTACTAAATATAAGTAGTCTAAATATAAATAATTATAAATACTAATAGGGATATTAAATTTATAAATATTTAATATAATTACCTTCGTAATAGTATATTTAGTATATAATTAATTTAGCTTTTTATTTAAGTACTTTATTTAGATATTCCTAAAGTCTAACTATACCTAATCGCCTATTTTAAAGTTCTTAGTAGTATATTAGTATCAGTTAGCTTATTTTTTTATTACTTATTAACTATTTAAAAAAGTAGCTACTACTTATTATTAGACCTCTTAGAGCTTTAGAACTATATTCTTAGCTACTATATACTTACTACCGATATAGCTCTCTTTCTTATCTATTTAAATAAAGTCGATATTATAACTATAAGTAGTAAAGAAAAGTAAAATACCTTTTCTTATATATATAGGCCTATTATTAAGAACTAATTAAACTACTAGTAACTATATAGCTTAGTCCTTTTAACTAAAAGTAATATAGTAGTATAAGAACTACTATACTTCCTAATTTATCCTTTTAGTAGTACTATTAGTCTATAGGTAGTAAGCCGTTAAGAGCTTTTTTTCGATTTTTAGTAGTTCGTAGAAGTATTTCTAGAAGCTATTTATCTATTACCCCCTTTTATCGGAAATAATAAATTCGGGGGGCTTATAGTATATATAAATATAGGTTAGAAAAGTTTTAAATATATTATCTACCCCTCCTATTCGTAATAGTATTAGGATAAAGCTTTTAGAAAAGTAGTCCGTAACTACTAGTAGTTATTTATATCCTTATTCGTTTAGTAGATATATTATAAAGTTTATTAAAATAGAGGCCTAGTTTCGCGATAGTATTAGTAGGGGTTATAATAAATTATACTTTTTTTACTTCTAAATTTTATTTTTACTATATATCGAATAAGCTTTTACGAATTTACGAGTATTTATTCTAAGTTAAGGTTAGAAGAATTATCGTACGAGTATAGAAATAAAAGTCTTATAGCTAGGGTATCCTCTAATAGCTAAGTCG
Organism: Tympanopsis confertula; assembly: GCA_026745395.1. Lineage (NCBI taxonomy): Eukaryota > Fungi > Ascomycota > Sordariomycetes > Coronophorales > Scortechiniaceae > Tympanopsis > Tympanopsis confertula. Next base: position 7,035 of record JAOYNU010051960.1, on the reverse strand, counting down.
TAATACTACTAGATTAAGGCTATACGGAGGGGTTCGTAGCTTAAGATCTATAGTTTACCGTATAAAAAGAGTTAAGAATTATTAATAGAGGCTTCTAAGATTTAAGCTATCGTAGAAAGTACTAATCTTAAAGGGAATATTAGCGCTTTCTTAAGAACTAGTTATATTAATTCTTTATATAAAAGGTCTACTACTCTCGTAGTTTTCTATAAGTCTCGAAGTTCTAGTTAGCGAAATAGTTATATTCTAGTATCTATTTCCGAAATCATTATAATAGGGTCCTAGGTTTCTTTCTAGAGCTATAAATATTAGTTTTTAGTATATTTAGAACTATTATCGTAGGTATCTATATATAAAAGCGTATCCGGAATTTATAATAGTTTTCTAGGCCTATAAACCGTTTTTTATAAAAGTAGTACTTCTAGTAACTCTATCTAGTATACTTAGTATTCTAATAGATATCTCTTTTTATAGAAGTATTCTAGGTTTTTATAATCTATAATAATTATTAAAAAAGTTAATTTATATAATTCTACGTACTATTCGGTAATTCTAGCGATAATTAAGAGGAGTTCTTTATTATAAATTAAGTAATTCTATTCGGCTAACGATATCTTATATAAAAAGAAAATAATAAAATACTAAAAAGTATTATAATATTAAATTAGTTATTTTCTAATAATAAATTTAGAAGTATTATATTCGATAAGTATATCTTAGTTAAAGTCCTAATAGGCGAGTACTCTACTAGCTAAGAAACGTTCTTTAAAAGTCTTAAAAGCTTATTATACTACTCCTAACTATTCGAATAGTATATCTTTCTTTAAGAGCTAGTAAAGAGGGTTTATAAACTTATTAAAATCCTATATAAACTTATAATAGTAGTTAGTAAAACCGATAAATCCTTTTATACCTCCTATACTTATAAGAGTTTTCTTTTTATAGATAGCGGCGACTTTAGTAGGATCTATTAATATACTTTCTTTAGCTATAATAATTAAATTAAAGTATTTAATATTTTTAACTTCGAACTCGTATTTCGAGATATCTAAATATAAGCTAGTTTTTTCGAGATATAATAGTACTTCTTTTATTTAAATTCTATATTCTCCTAAAGTACTATCCGTATAGATAAAAATATTATCTATATAGGCTAAAATATAGTCGTTAAGAAGATTACGAAAAACCTAATTTATAAAGTATTAGAATATAGAAAAGCTATTTACGAGGCTAAAAAGAGTAATAACTTATTCGAATAAACTATAGCGTACTCGAAAAACCGTTTTCTAGATATCTTCGTCTACTATCCGGATTCGATAAAATACTACTTTTATATCGAGTTTCGTATACTATTTAGCTATTTTAATCTAATATAGGGTCTCTTTAATTAATAGTAAAAATTAATTATAGGCTAGTCCTTCTAAGTCTAAGGCGAGTTTTAAGAAAGTTCTAATATACGAGGTATAGGTCTAGGGTTTTTCTTAGCCGATTAGGGCTTTTCGGAGGTCTAGAGAGATATTCCCTTCTAGTTACGAGATTTTTACGCCTTCTAGGGTATTTATAAACTCGGCTTCGGTAAGAAAGTATTCTAATTTCGGAAAATAGAAAGTAAATAAGTTTTTTTCTTTTATCTTTTTTTCCTAGAGCTTATCTTAAACTCTAATTACTTTATTAAAATTTATATAAATAAAGTCTAAGTAAACTAATAAATTCGAAAAATTCGTAAATTTTTACTTTTCTATATCCTAAATATAAGTAAATACGAAAAGCTAGGCCGAGGATTCTATCCTACTATAGATATAGTAGAACTAGGCGAAGGGGGTACTAATAGAAGTTCTATCGATACTAATTTTAGCCCGGGCTTCTAAAAGCTAGGTTTTAAAATCCTTTTATTTTCTAGTAAAACGAGGAATATCGGAAAAGGCCTTTTTAGGCCGGGGATTTCGGGGGCCCCGGTAGGCTCTAGTACTAGAGTAATTAGGGGAGCTCTAAAAACTTCTTAGAATTAATTCTTAAAATTCTAGATAACCTCTTTTTATATAGCTTATAAGGTAATTATCTTATTTATATTAGCCTCTAAATAGGCTAAATACTAGGTTTAAAGGTCTTAGGGATTTATCGTAAAGTCTTAGGGTTTTTCTAGTACTCTAGATTTCTTAAAAGTCTTTAGATTATATAGTCCTTATTAGAATAATAACCTATCGTAAAGCGTACTCTATTTCCTAAGAAATTCTATTAAATAGAGAGTTCTAATCTTAGAATACGAAAAAGAAGATCTTAGAAGAGTTCTACGAACGAAGAGGGGTTCTAAGAAGTTCGTAAAGTTTAGGGGGGCCTAGATATCGTCTAGGGCTTTTCGTAGAGAGTCTAGGGGCCTAGATATTATCTAGGACTTTTCTAGAGGTTCTAGAGGCCTAAATATTATCTAGGACTTTTCTAAGGATTCTAGGGGCCTAAATATTATCTAGGACTTTTCTAGAGTTCTACGGGGCCTAGATATTATCTAGGGCTTTTTAGGGTTCTTAAAAGAGTTTAGAATAATATAACGGTCTACGTAAGAGGTAAACCTTTTTATATAGAATAAGATTATATTATAAATTAAAGAGAAGAGAAGGAAGAAGGAGACCCTATAGGAGGCGTAGGGTTCTTTATATAGCGAAGGACCCCTAAGGGGTCCGGAGAAATCCGTATAGTTCTATAAGCCTAGACCTATATCTAGGTTCGATAGAAGAGGCTAGTAATATATCTTAGTACTTAGTAATACGGTTTTTAGATAATATCTTATACTATCGGAAGGCTAATAAGAAACTAGTACTTAGGCGTAGGGTTTCCCTACGCTAGGGTTCCGGAATATACTATTATCGATTACTAGTTCGATAATTAAATTACTAATTCGAAAGTAAGTTCTTTAGAATATTTCAATTCTCCTAATTCTAGAGGTAGTATTTTCTTATCGATTTAACTAGTATTCGTAGAGTTAGATCATAGCGAAAATAACGGGGTATTGGATAATATTAAAAAGGTTACGTAATTAATAACTAATCTATATATAGGGCTATATATAATTAGTAAGGGTATAGCCGAGGCTTTTAGAAAGGTCTTAACCCTTTATATTAAGGTTATAGAAGTCTTCTCGGATAACTTAGAAGACTTAGAATTAGAAAAAGAGTAATTTTAAGTTAAAGTCTCGACTTAAGGTCTTTAGAACCCCTAGAAATTCCCGCTTAACCCCCGGCTTTTTTAGAAGAGGAGGGTACTTATATAGATATTATTATAAACGATAGATCTAATATAAAACTATTTATTAATTTTAGTTATTATAGTTTTACTACGATATCCGATAGAGCTTTTATTAAATATAGAGTTAACTTCTACCCGATCTAGCCCTACTATATTTAGTAAATCGTAGATTAACCTAAAGACCTCTAGCCTACTATATCCTAAATAGCTTATTTATAACTAGATATAGGTAAGTTTCGTAAGGGTATCTAGGCCTATATAATACTAGGATAGTCCGATCTTATAATCTTAGAAAAAGGGTAATTATAGTTCTATAATACCTCTCTTAGCCCTACTACTAATACTATAGTTATCTAAAGACTTTTTAGGTTTAAGATATCTATAGTACTAGTATTTATAGACCCCGAAATCGTTTAAATCTCTTCCGCCGGTTTTAAAGCCCTATTAACTAGGGCTTTAAAAGAGAAACTACCTACGTACGTTTTCTCGGGTTCCCTTATAGATATTTAGAAAGCTATTACTATTAAAGAAGAAAAAAACCCTTATCTCGAAACCCTTATTTAATTACTCCTTATTATCGAAGCTTTTAATAGAAAGAAATTTAAAAAACTACTACTTTCTCGCCCCGGTTTTAATTATAAAATAAACCTACTTCTAGATACTATTATTCCGAAGATACTTTTATATTCGATATTTAGAGAAGAGCTTCTAGTTCTTCGGAAGACTCTATATAAACTACTAGATTAGGGCTTTATAAAAGCCTCTTCTTCGTTAGCTACTACTCTAGTTCTCTTTATAAAGAAACCCGGAGGTAACTTTTACTTTTATATAGATTACTAAAAATTAAATACTATATCGAAATACGATACCTATTTAATACCCTTATATCGGAGATTTTATAGTAAATAACTAATTCTAAGTGGATTTCTAAAGTTAATATTATATCGGCTTTTTACTATCTCCGGATATACGAAAAAGACGAGTAGAAAACGGCCTTTAGAACTAGATTAAGATCTTTCGAGTAGTTAGTTACCTATTTCGGTCTATCCGGTACCCCTACCTCGTTTTAATAGTATATAAATAATACTCTTTACGAATACCTCGATATCTTCTACTCTACTTATCTAGACGACGTTATTATCTACTCTAATAGATCTAAAGAAGATTACTATTAAAAAGTCTATCCCGTAATCTCGAAACTCTCCGAGGTAGGCCTATAATTAGATTTCTTTAAATCTAGTTTCGAAACCCCGGAAATTAAGTATTTAGGCTTTATAATCGAATCCGGGGTAAGTATAAAAACTAATTTTAAAAAGATAAAAGCTATTTAAGAGTAAGAACCCCTAAAAACTATAAGAGGGGTATAAGGCTTCCTAGGATTTACGAACTACTATAGAGTTTTTATTAAAGACTTCTCGGATATCGCTAGACCCCTTATAAATCTAACTAAAAAGGATACCCTTTTTAAGTAGACTACGAACTACTAGAACGCCTTCGAGAACTTTAAAAAAGCCTTTATCGATTCCGAGACCCTAGTTAGCTAGGATTCTTCTAGACCTATAGCTATAAAAGAAGATACTTCTAGCTACGATTTAGGAGGCGTACTTACGTAGTAAGACCCCGAAAACCTCTTCTAGAAGCCTATAAAATACTATTCGAGAAAACTATCCCCTACCGAAGTTAATTATCCTATATATTATAAAGAAATTCTATCTATTATATCGTATATTAGAGAGTAGTATTCCGAGTTTAAGGGTATAGATTTTATAGTCTATACGGATTACTAGAACCTAGTCTATTTCTTAACCTAGTAATATTTATCCGAATATTAAATATAATAGGGAGAAGAACTATCCGAATTTAAATTTAAACTTATCTACCGGCCCGGTACTATATAAGTCTCTTCCGACGCCCTCTCTAGAAGAGATTAAGATCTTCTAAAGGACGCCTCTAATATTAGGATATCTAATAGAACTTATTAATTACTCTCTAACCCTTTTAATACTTTAGAAAAATTAGAAATAAAAGTTAAAACTATATAGATATCCGATAGTAATTCCGGACCTGAAAACGAGTCTTTTTCTACCTCCGAACTCGCCGACCCTCCTAAAACCCTTTTTAAAGACTTAGAACTATTTAACCTATAGTTAGAAGGTCTAGAAAAGAACCCTAAATACTAGAAGATTCGGTAAGTTATCTACGAGGGTAACTAGTAGTTCCCTACTAGTTAGGGTTTACCGGTATTTATATCCGAGTATTCTATCGATATAGAGAACCGATTAATATAGAGAGACCGAATCTAAATACCCTTCTTTAAGCCCTTTAGAACTAAGATTATCTAACGAATCTACGACTCCCCTACTACCGGCTACCCCGGTAGAAAAATTATAAGAGATCTAGTTTCTAAGTACTATACGTAGCTAGGTCTATCCTCCGATATACGCCGTTTTATATAGAACTACTAGATCTATTTATAAAATAAGGTCTAGAGAGATTAGAAAAAGGGTCTTCTAAAGCCCCTACTTATTCCGGAACGATCCTAGTAAGAACTATCTATAGATTTTATAGTAGACCTCCCCGAAACCCCTAATAAATTTATTATACTAGTAGTTACGGATAGATTTACGAAAAGCCCTATATTTATATCTATAAAGATAATAGAGGCCCCGGATATCGCCTATACCTTCCTATAGTATATCTATATATACTACGAACTCCCCTACGCTATAGTTTCTAATAGAAGTCCCTAGTTTACCGGTTTATTCTAGAAAGAGGTTTACCGGTCTCTAAGAATTTAAAGGTATTTATTTACGGCTTTTTATCTTTAGACTAACGGATCTATAGAATATTTAAATATAGAACTAGAGGTTTATTTACGGATATTCTATTCTTTTAACTAGGATAACTAGGATATATTACTACCTAGTATAATACTCGCCTTTAGTAACCGAAAATCTATATCTACTAGATTCTCCCCGTTCTTCTTAAGCTATAGATACTACTTCGAGACCCTAGAACCTAATATAAGGTCTTCTACCGGATTAACTATATCCCCGGCCGAAAAGGGGCGTAAATAGGTTCGAAAACTAAAAGATTACTACGATTTAGTAGTAATAGAGATTATAAACGCCTAAAAAACCTAAGAAAAATACGTAAACCGGTTATAATAGGCCTCGGAATCCTATAAAATAGGGGATAGAGTTCTACTATACTTAAAGAATATTAGAACTATTAGACCCTCGAAGAAACTAGATTAGATAGCCCTACTATATAAGGTAATAGGTCTAGTAGGATTATACGCCGTTCGCCTCGATACCCCCCCCGGAATCTACCCCGTTTTCTATATAAATCTTTTATACTAAGTTTCCGAAAACCTACTTCTTTCTTAGGATATAATTTACCTAGAACTACCCCTTATCTAACTATTAGAAGCCTTTAACGACTATATCGAAGGGGAGTAGGTTATAGAAAAGATCTTATAGTACTACTAAGCTAGAAATAGCTACTTTATCGTTCTAATTAAGTAGAAAAGTTATATAGAACTTATTAAAAAACCCTTAGAAGACTTTCTAAATACTAAAGCTCTAGAAGTCTACGAATCTAGTCTTTTAGAAGTTCCGTAGGCTACGAAACCCTAGAAAAAGGGGGGGGAGAGAGGGGCTAATATAAAAGGTTAAGACCCTTCTAAAACCTCGGCTATACCCTTACTAATCGCCCGTAGCCCTATACGTAGGCCTCTAATTATATAACTAATTTAACGATACCTTATATCGCTAGAACCTTCTAGACCCTCTA
>JAOYNU010051849.1:0-10693 GCA_026745395.1 Tympanopsis confertula | reverse complement strand
GCTTTATACTTTATTAAGGTTTACCTCGATTAGGCCGGCTAAGATAAGCTTCTCGTAGCCCTTCTCTAGAAGGGCTAATAGCTCGTCTCTCCCTAATCTTCCTACCCTTATAATAGTAGTTTTAATAGGGTTAAGTACTAATACTATAGTATTCTTTTTAGAGAGCCCGGGGAAAAGGGGAAAAAATATCCGTTTTAGCGGATTTAGTAGTTATTTTCGTTATATTAATAAGTAAAAGTTATAGTAGTTTAAATAAATTTATATAAATACTTATAAATTTATTTAAATCTAATAGAAAATAGTATAGAATCTCTAAAGAGAAAGCCTTCTTTTTATACTAATAAGGGCTCCTCTTATAGTTAGTAGTAATAGAGTTTTCCGTATAACTTACTCGGTAATATATAAAGATATCTTTAGATATATAAAGATTAAATTCTAGTTATTCGGGATTTAGTTTTCTTTAGTATAGTTACGAAAATTTATTATAAAAATTTATTAAATTTATACCGGTTATTAAGTTTTAAAGATAAAAGGTATTATATCTTATTATATTTTTTTATCGTAGTATAGCTCGGATAGGTTTAAAATCTATCCGGCTATACGAATCTTTAATTATAAATAAATAAATATTACCGATTAGGCTATATAAGACCTTAATATATACAATTTAATTATACTTAGTATAAAGTATCTACTTATACAACTAAGAACTATAGTAAAATACCCTTAAAAAGAAATACGCTCTTATAATAGGAAAAATTAAATAGTAATACTCTCTTAGTATTAGATAGTAAAAAACATCTTTTAAATAAAGAGCCTATAAGGCGGTTCTTAGTAGAGGACTTATAATACGCAGTAACTCAGAAAAATAATCTTTTTAAGATTTATATTAATTTTTATTATAAAGATAAGGTTGATTTCGATATTAAGATAGGTCTAATTTATCTTTATTAATTTTATTTTAACCCTTTTTTAAATACTAAACTAATTATAAACTTAGTATTAGTAAATATTTAATTATTAGTTTTTATAAAGATCTAGTCGGTAAAATATTAGAATAATCTTTAATCTACCATTATAATTCTCTTTGAAATTCTTTAAAGCGTATAGGGATTAAATAACTTACTTAAGACGATAAATATTTAAATATACCTTATAGTACTAATTATAAATATAAAAATATAAATTATTTAATAAAGCTTAGTAAATATGAAGATAATATTTTTAATATACCGTAATTAGAACTATATTTAATTTAAAAGTATAATTTAGATATTAATAAAGTTTAAGTAAATCTAGGTAAATTACACTATTATAAAAATAGATTATTTTCGAGATCTATTATTATAAACCGTATAGAATAAGGTTAGCTTTTTATAGCTTCGTAAGAAATATTTATATTTCTTAATAAAATACAACCACCATCTATCGAAGATAGCGCTGAAGAACGATGCACTTTTATAGTTAATAAATATAAGAAAAACGTAATAGTCTAAAGACTATGACGATTTAACGATACCCTTTATTATCGTAAATTATAAGGAAATAAAACCTCTATATCTATTTCTAGATATAGAGGTTTTTAGTTATTATAGGCTTTTTATTAAAAAAAAACTAATAATAACTTTTTTAGTTATTATTAGTTTAAAAAAACTAATTTAATAATTTTTATATAAATCTTAGGAATATTAAATATCCTAAAGTCTTATTATACAAATAAATTATTAATTAACTATTTATAGAAGGTTTATCTAAGAGTTTAACTTATTCTATATCTAGAAGATTATATTTAGTATTATCTTTTAAATATATAAAAGTTCTAGTATATTTATTAAAAGAAATTTAATTATTATACATATCTAATATTTTATTTATAACTCCTTTATTAAAATTAAGTATATATTATTTATCGCTATACGTTATAATATATATAGATTTAATAATATTCATTAAACTTCTATTTTATTAGCTATTATAGAGAAATAATTATAAATATAATAAAAATATATATCTAGATATTATTTATTTAATAATAATATTTATTTTATTAAAGTATAACCATCTAACTAATAGATTAAATTAGGTATATGAGTATTTATTTATTTATTCTTATCTAATTTAGATAATAGAATACTTAAATTTAAACTTACTTTAATTATATTAAAAGGATCTATCTTAATACTTTTAGATTCTATATAACTTTAATGAATTTCTAATCAACTAGGTAAGTTTCAAGATATAGGAACATTTAATTTACTATATATATTAGCTACTTATTTTTTAAATAACTATTTCATTTATTCTTTTTAAAAAATTCAGATATAAAAATTATATAAATTAGTTTAACTAGTTCATATAAATATATTGTATAAAAATGTATTATCTTTAAAAGTCTCTAATTTGCTATATAATAAATAGTAATTATTTTATTAAGATCTTTATTAAACTTTTCTCGTATATAGTTAATCAATAAATCCTCTCGACTATAAGATATAAACCCTAGCTAGTATATTATTAAGACCGGAGTACTTCGCGGTATTCTAGGTTACTTATACTAAGGGGAGGTAGAAGATCTAGTCTAGCTAATCCTTTATATAGTAACTATATAAGTACTATTCGATAATCTAATTTAGGCGCTCGATCTAACTATCTATTTCGGGGTAGAAGGCTATACTAAACTTCTATTTTACTTAAAACTCGTAGTAGAAGGTCGTCTACTATTTACTCGTAAAGATAAAACCCTAATCCGTTATAATTAACTCTAGAAATCTAAATCTTATATAGATATACTCGAGGAAAGCCCTTATAAACTACTAGTTTATAAGGCTCTTCTTATATAGTATAAACTTAAACTACTTCGTAAAGCGATTAATAACTACGAGAATCGCGTCTACGAAGTTCCCTTCTTTATCTTTTATAAGTAGTAAGTCTATTATTATATTTATTAAGATAGTTTACTATAGCTATATAAGAATAGGTATAAGATATAGAGGGGCCTAATTATTACGTAGGAGGGGTTTAGTACTTTAGTAGATTTTATATATAAATACCTATTTCCTTATATCCTCGTATATCTCTAGCTAGAAATACGGAAGCGTAAGCCTTATAAGGGTATAAGCTTATCCTAAGTAACCTAATATAGGGTTATCGTAAGCTATATATAGTATTATACTATATAAAATTAGGGGTATATAGACTTTCTTATTTCTTATTAGTAACCCCGAGGAATTTAACTTCTACGATTTAGATTTTCTTTTTTTCTATATTCCCTCGTTAACGAAGCTATCCTCTTCTAAAGCCTTATATAAGACCTTAGTTAGTAATTCCTAACTTAATTAGTATATAATTATACGAATAAGAAAACTATTCTTAAGTTTCGACTAGATAAAATACTATAAGAAAGTAGGTAAGTCGGTATATTATTCCCTAATATAATCTTCTATATTATCGTAGTCTAGACGTCTAGATAGATAATTTATAGGGTTAACTTTTCTAGTTATATCTATAATTACGAAGTCGAACTAAAGGAGAGTAACTATTACGTATACTTACTTCGGGGGTAGTTTCTTCTTTTCTATTAAATACGTATAATTTAAATAGTTAGTACTTATATCGATAAGTTTTATAAAGTACGCTAAGTAGTACTTCTAGTATAGGAAAAATTTATAGATTATAAGGAGTTCTTAACCGGGTATAGTATAGTATATCTCGGGTCCTTATAACTTCCTAGAATAAAAAGCTATTAAATACTATATTTTCGCGTATTTCTATAAAAATACTACCCCTATTACGTAGTCCGAGGTATCTATTTCTACTTATAAGGGGAGTTCTAATTAGAAATAATATAAGATCTATATAAAATTAAACGTAGCTTTAAGAATTTCGATTACTTAATAACCCTTTTCCCCGATATCGAATATTTTCGTATAAATCTTCTTCCCTTACTACTTCCTCTAGTATCTAGTAAGGTTACTAGTAGGTAGGAGGTTAAGGATATTATTAGGCTATTTAATAAAGTCGTAAAAAAGTACTACGATCTTTATATAGTTCTTATTAAAATACTAGTAGAATCTATAGACCCCGAGGAACTATTAGATATCTATAATACTCGAAGGTTCCGGCTACTCTTTTATCGATAATACGTATAGGTTCTAATCTTATACCGGTATAGGATATTATAAAACCTAAGAAGGTTATTTCCTTTATAATAAACTCGTATTTATTAGGATTTCCGTATAGGCCTACTTCCGTAAGCGTTCGGTAGATCTCCTAAATAACTTTTATATAAGTCTCCGCGTCTTTTATATAGATAAGAATATTATTAAAATAGACTATATATTAGATATCTATAAATTTATATAGGACTTCTTTAATATAGCTTTAGAATATAGCCGGTATATTAGCTAATCCGAATAGTATAACTATATATTTAAAGTATTTATATCGAATCTCTATATTATCTTCTATTTATCTCCCTCGCGTATATATATCTTATAGTATACGTTCTTTAGGTCTAGTTTCGTAAAGTATATAGTATTAACGATCTATTCGATAATATTATCGATAAGTAGTAGGGGTATTTTATCCTTCTTTATAACGGCGTTTAAAGCGTAGTAATCTATATAAAAGCGTAGAGAACCTCTTTTTTAAGTATAAATAGAATTAAAGCTCTTATAGGACTATTACTTCGCTTTATTTATCCTTTCGTAAGGGCTTTATCGATATACTCGTATAAGATCTATAGTTCGTATTTATAGAGTAGATATATCGGTATATAGTATAAGAGGTCCCTTATAAACTCGATAGTATATATCTTCTTATATTATAAAAAGTATAGTTATTCGTATATAAGTATAAAGAACTTCTTATCTTCTCTTTCCTATTAATTAGGTCTCTTTATAAGGGGGAGGGAATTTCTCCTTTTTTCCGATTTTCTTTATCTCCTTCTCCGAGGGCTTAAGTAAACTTCCGAATAAGTTCGCTCGTAGAGTTACTTTTTACTTCTTCTATATATATAGTTACTACTTTTATATATAGACTATCCTTTTCTTCTAAATACCTATATACTAAATAATTTTATAACTTTCTTAGAAGTACGAGGGTAATAGTAGTTATACTTTTATATTCTATAAAATATAGTTTTTTTAAAATTAGTAATTAAATCTATATTATAATTAGTAGTAAAAAGAGAACGATATTCTTAGGTATATAAGACCTAATCGATAGAAAGGTTTACTATAATAAGTTATATTTACCTTAAAATAATCTAGTATCTTTTTTTATAAAAAGGTATAATAATCGTAATTAAGTAATATCTCTACGTAACCCCTTATATATCTTTTACTTTAACTAGGAGCTTTTTTTCTCTATTAGCCTTATAACCTTCGCCGGGGTATAGAGGGTATATAATAGTTATTTTACGAAGTAAAAAGTCTTTTATACTTCTTCCGAATAAATAATACTAGGTTAAGTTAAAAATAATTACTTTATTTCTTAAATTTAAGAAAGTATTTAAGTTTACTTACTAATAACTTATACGGATTCTAATAAAGATAATATTAAAAAGCTATTAGGGTTTAAATCCTAGTATTATCTCTAATTAGACTAAGGTCTAAGAGGTATTATATTTACTTTTATTTTCGTAGATTTTTTCCCTATTAATTCGTCGTATTTACTAGTAGTATAGAGGTTATTTCTATATAAATAGTCTAGTTATATATATTTAGGTTTTTTATATTTATTTCCTTTATATTTATAATAAATTAAAGTAAAAACTTATTTTATTCCCTCGCGTAGGCCCGGTATATAGGCTCTAGGCCTAGTAGAAGTCAGATAGCCGGTGTAGAAAAAGTAGTTAGTTTGTCGTATCCCTTACTAGTAAAAGATTTAGTAAGTACAGTCATATGACAAAAGTCTTATAATAACCCTACCTACCCTACTTCTATCGTAATAGTAATATAACTACGGCCTCTACTTTAACTAGTTACTAATTAATTAAATACCTAATAAATCGAATAAAACTAGTACTATATTAAAAGTAAAGAGAGGATTTACCTACGAGCTAACTAAGTACTAGAGAGCTACGATTTATACTTCTATACGAGCTAGGGTACTAGTAGTATAATTAGTATAAGAGTATAGTTATAGTAGAAGTACGATCTATTATACGGTAAAAAGAGAATAAACCGATAGAATATATATATCTTTAGATCGTTCTAGACGGAAAAAGATACTATTAACTTCTAATAGTAGATATATCTTTTTATAACTTTAAAAAAGACTTAAATTTAAACTAGAAAGAGGTTATAGACTTATCCCCTATACCCTATAATCGCCGTACGATTACGAGGTCTTTACTACTATATTTCGTATATAAATAGCGTCGAATTATACGAATAATCTTTATAGCTAAAAACGCCCTTTAAAGATCTATCTAGGTACGTTAATATCGATATAAAATAGAGGATTTACTAGCTATAAGTTATAGTTAAAGATTACCCCTAAATCTATAGCTTTCTAATACCCCTTTATCGGTTATATTAGGGATCTTATTCCGACGAATATTCGGTCTCTAATATACCAAATTTAGCTAATCTATAGATATTTCGCGAGCCTAAATATAATTATAATAGGGACTATATCGAGTAATCTATTTATATTAAGTCTACGTAATTAGTAATAGTATTTAGTTATATCTAGAAGGGTAGATACTTACCCCTAGTAATTATAATACGAGATAAGACTTTACCTCGTAAAAAAATACTATAAATAGTTATATTAAAGCTCTTAAAAAAGCTTTAGTACTTAACTATACCCCTAGTACCTTTTTTTAGTAGGATAATATACGTATCTATCTTTCTAGGCCTATAAAAGATTAGTTTAATCGTTACGGTATATAGGTTCTACTATAGCTAGCTTATAGCCCCGATATAAACCTTATCGAATACGTATAGAAGAAAATAAAAGAGATCCTATATTTAAAGTATCCTTTTCTATATAAACTAAAAGATAACTTATATAATCGAAAAGTTTTCGAAAATATATTATATAACGCGTAGAACTCGGTTCTATAGTCTTTTATCGATAGATTTATCGATAGAATACCGAAGCGCGTAAAAGTAGTCGCTAAAGTACGTAATTAATATACTTATTACTAATCTATTAATTTTTATCTATCTATTATATATACTTTTATTTTAATTCTACTATTTTTTAGGTATGAAATCACTATTTTAATAGTAGTAGATATATATAGTAATATATGCTTAAGTGGGGTTATTACAACACTTTTATCGCATAACTGTATAAAGGATTTCGTATACTTAATTTTAGTAACTTTATAACCTTTAATAGGTTATTTACTAGTCCTAAAAAGGCTATTATTAATATTAGCCCTAATACGTAGTTCTATAAGGGTTTTATAGAAGGCTTTTTACCCTATAAATAATTTATTTTTAGTAGTATTTAATATACTACTATAAGTATATTATACCTAAGAAAAGTTAGATATAAATATAGGGATTTCGGCCTAAAAACTAATAAAGTAGTCGATAAATTTAATAGTATACTATTTATTATAATTATAGGCCGATATAAATTTTATAATAGTACTAATCCCTTATATCTTAATAGGAGAGATTAAATTACGGATTTAGTTCTTATACTCGGCTTACGAGATAAAGGTCTAGTTAATCTAATAAGTAATTTATATATACTAATACTATTTAATTTAAACCGAGGTTAAGAAATTATATTCTAGGAGGTAGATCTTATTAATATCGTATAGGATATCCTTATTAGTTACTATACGACTATACTCGTAGAAGAAATCGTCGAAATTCGTATTTATTAAAGTACTAAATTATATTTTTTAATCGATTTTCTAAATATAAGTATTCTTAATTTTAATATATAAAAGAAGAACGTAAATATAAGGGATCTTTTTCGGGCCTTCTTATATATCTATATAATCCGATATATCCGTATACTAGATACTAGCGTTTCTCTAGGTAGTATAGTATTCTAGGGCTTTTTTCTCCTTTTCTTAATAGGCTTATATAATAAAGAAGTATAGTTCTTCTCTAGGTATTAGTAGTTTCTATATAAGAAGGTCTAATTATAGTATATTAATTAAAGTATTAGTATAATCGGGTTCGTCGAGCGGGTTTATATTAAAAGTTATAGTAGTAGGTATTCTTTTACTACTACTAATAATTATTTTTAAGTATAATATATATATATATAGGTTTTTTCCTACTTATCTTAACTAGTTACTATACTAAAGGATAATTTAAGAAGAATATTATATTATTATAGTTAGAACTAGTATAAATATATAGTAAAACTATATAAAGAGTAGCTAAGTATATATAAAAATAGATAGTCGGGATTATATATCTATTATTCTCTAATCTTATAGTCTAATTTAATAAGAATAATATTCTTAGGAAGAGGAGGGTTTTTCTACGCGTCGTAGCCCCTTTTTAAACCCCTTTCCCTACGCGTTACTACTTACGTCGGATTACGTATCCCGTCCCGTCCCTCGCGTCGGGTTACGTATCCTACCCCTAGATCGTATTAATACATCGAGGTCCTCCCCGTCACTACGCTTTCAGCTATAATAGAAGAATAAAGTATAAAAATAATATAAACTAAAAAAAATAAGGGAAAGAAGTTATAATTATAAAAGATAATATAATTAATAAATCATCTAAATTATTAGTCTTATCCTGTTAAGTAATTCTTTCCGAATAATTAAGATATTCTAAGGCTAACCCGACTTAGCGCGCTTTAAATTAATACTAATAACCTCGTAAACTCCTATACCTATAAATACTCTACCTCCTCCTAGGGCTCTTATATAAGTTCTAAATATCGTACCTATTATAAGATATAGCTCTAGGGCTTCTTTTTCCTATAGAGCTTTCTTTTTCCTATAACTAGGATCTTCTCTATCTACAAAATATTATCACGGGTATACTAGAGTAGATAATCCTGAAATCTTAGGTGGCTAAACGTAGTATATTTTATAAATAGGGAGTAGAGTTTTTCTAGCGTATATACTCCCCTTTTATATGCTTTACATAGCCAGCAACTGGCCCTATCCTCTTCAGGTGTGGCCCAGCTTCGGATATAGCTTGGCACAGCCGGATCAATTATACGGACTATACCCGTCATTTAATACTCGTATTACGAGTTCTATTATTTATCTAAATTATTAGTTATATAATCGCTATCTTATTATATTTTATAAATTACTAATCCGTACTATTTCTAAGTCTATATCTTGAATTATCGAATAGTATTAAAATCTTAAGTTTAATATTTCTAGTAGTATAAATAACTAATATCCTGCTATACTAATCTTATAAATAATTATAAATATCCTAAGATACTCTATTTAATATTCTTACTAATCAAATTCAAAGAGACAGTAGATATTACTTATAAACCGTCGTAAGCGCGTAATATCTATATTAATTCTCTTTTTCTTTTAATTCGTAATCCTCGAACTTTCTATATTAAATATTAAAGTAAATAAAAGGCCCTGAGCAACGGCATTAAAAGGCTTAAAGTATTAACGATTTTTATTATTATTTAAAACGATTATAGATAGAAATACTAGCTCTACGTAACCTAACTTATTACTTATACTAAATTCCGACTATACTAAGCCTTATATATTAATACCCTCCGACGACCTTATTAAACCTTATCGACTACCCCTTACCTCTATCTTAATTTTCCTTAGTTACCTATATAAACTATATACTAAATTTACTACTAGTTATTATAAAGTTATTTACTCTAATAACCTCTACTATATTATCCTCTTATAAAGCCTTTATTAGGATTTATATTTTATTAATATCGACTTTAATTAGGCTAACTACTATAAACTTCTTATAGCATTTCTCTAAAAAGGCGATTAAATCCTCGTTATTAGTTTACTAATATCGATATCGGCTGTAATAAAGTTTATATAACTTTAGTATTCTTTATAATAAATCCTGGGAAGAGGGGGTAAAAGATCTTAATAACTAGTATTTTCGTTATATTAAGTAAAAGTAGTTTAAATAAGTTTATAAGTATTTAAATAAATTTATCTAAATTTAATAGAAGATAGTATAGAATCTCTAAGGAGAAAGCCTCTTTTTATTCTAATAAAAGCTCCTCCTATAGCTAGTTATAATAGAGTTTTCTATATAACCTACTTAGTAAAATATAAGGGGATTTTTAGATATAAATTAAGTACCAGTTATTCGGGGCTTAGCTTTCTTTAGTATAGTTACGAAAATTTATTAATAAAATTTATTAAATTTATACTAGTTACTAAGTTTTATTAATAGAAGGTATTACATCTTATTATTTTTTATCGTAGTATAGCTCGGATAGGTAAAAAATCTCCGGCTATACGAATCTTTAATTATAAATTATATAAGGTCTTAGATATTTTATTCTATAATACTATATATCTTTAATCTATTTTCATATATTAACTTTAATTATAATTTTTTATATTTAGTATTTTCTTAGTATATGTAATTATAGTACTCACTATTAATTTATAATTAGATAAGCGTCTAGGGCTATATATAGTATTAAGTAGTTTATCTTTTTTTTTTATAATTAAAGATTTGTATAGCCGGATAGATTTTAAACCTATCCGAGCTATACTACGATAAAAAAATAT
>JAOYNU010051738.1:0-10694 GCA_026745395.1 Tympanopsis confertula | reverse complement strand
TAATAAGAGTAGTTCTAAGGTCTAGAAAAGTATTACCTACTAGGTATACTTTTAAGATAAGTAAAGGCTTTATAAAAGCTATTTATATATATTTAACTATAATTAAACTAATCGTCGACGAAAATATAGTAAAGTAGTTAACCCTTATAAATATCGTAATCGTTTTAGACTTCTTTATTTATATTATTTTAAAAAAGATCTAATACTAAAAAGGGGGTAAGATCGTAAATAATAAGGTTTATACCCTAAATAGGTAAGTTATAGCCCGAATAGTAGATAATAATTTCTATTTAAATAGAAACCCTTAAAGAGTCGGCGAGGTAGTACCCCGAGAACTAACGAAGCTACCTAGAAAAAGTAATAATACGATTATTATATTCTTAGTAGAAGTTAATTCTAAAAAGGAGCTAGAAATTAGCTTTACTAGGGGTAAAGTAAAAAGGGTATAGTTTATTTACCGAAGGATAGTATACCTAGGGCTAAATACCCTAATTATAACTTATAAATATATAAATATTACTAAGCTAATTAGGATTAGCTTTTATAAAGTTAAATAGTTAGTAGATAAAATAGTATATATAGTATACGATATATTAAAATCGCTAAGATATACCCCTAAATATTATTAGCCCTATAAGGTTATTCCTAGAAAAGGGTTAATTTTAGATATATCCTCGAATAGACCTATTTTACTTATAGCGCGATACGTAGTTTAAGTAGTAGATAATACTTCTAGGTTTAAGAAAGTAATCGTTATTATAAGTAAAGTTAAAATAGTAGATTAGTACTTAGCCCTATTAAAAATATTCGTAGCGGAATCTAAGACCCTAGTAACCTAGATTAAATACGATAATAGTACCGATATTAATATTAATACTATTAGAGAATACTACTTAAAGAAGGGTATTAGGCTAGAACCTACTTTAATTTATTCCCTAAAATAGGATAGTATCGCGGAAATAGGATTTAGAATAATCTTTACCCGGATACGATTAGTAATAATTAATAAAGAAATCCCCTAAGAATTCTAGCTATATATACTAGAAGCGTACGTAGACCTAGTTAATTATATAGTAAATAAAGCCGTAGTAGAAAATAAAACCCCTATAGAGGTATATTAAGGTTATATTAATAGGTATTAACCTAGACTACTACTACCCGATTTACTTAGTAAAATACTAGTACCGATAGCCTAGCCGAAATTAGACTAGCCGAGGATCCTAAGAAATAACGTCGTAATAAGGATTATTAATAGTAGTAGTTCGAAAACCGAGGCGTAAAGGGAGTCCGGTAAACTAGTAGGCTTTATAAAAGTTATTATTTATATAAAGTAGTCCTAGACTTATCTAAGAAAGTTATAACTAGTTATAACGTATAGTTCTACGAAGAACTATAGGCTATAGATCTAAATAAAGTCGTAAAAACCTTATATATTTTAAGGATATTTAAGCTACGAAAAGACTATAACTAAGTCGGTACTATAAGTAATTAAAGCCCCCGCCGAGGGGGAGTATTAGTTAAACCTAGTAATAAGGCGTTAGAATAAGGGTATAAGAGTAAAAGGGAGTTCGAAACCGACTCGAATACGGATAAAGAGGCTATTAATAATAGTAATTTTAATACGACTAGTAGCGTAGGTAGTAAAGATATTAACTTCTACGAGAATAACCTATTTATAAGGTTTTCGATAACCGATTAAAAACTAGAGGCTTTTTAGGTTAATAATAGCGTATTTATAGGCCTATATTTAGAAGCTAATCTAGATATACTTAACTATCGAGAGGCTATAACTAGGCCTAACTACTAATAATAGCTATAAGCTTTAAAAGTAGAAATTAAAATACTATTAGAATAAGGTATATTTAAATTTACCTAAGAATAGGGCGAAAATATAATCGATAGTAAAATAATTTATAAACGGAAAAGAGATATAGATAATTAGGTTACGAGGTATAAGGTATAAATAGTTATAAGAGAATTCCGATAATATAAAGGGACTAACTATAATAAATATTATATAAGTATAGTTAAATCTATTTTATAGAGAATACTACTTATAATTACTACTTCCCTAGGTTAAACTAGATATTAGATAGATATAGTAAAAGCTTACCTATTAGGAGACCTCTACTATATTATCTTTATAAGGGTTCTACTATAGATCTAGAGGTATATAATATAATACCCTAAAGAAGTAGTAAAATATAGCTTTACTAATAAAATAGTAATAAGAGTAACTAAACCCCTCTACGGCCTTAGATAGGCCGGGTTCGAGTAGTAGTAGAAGCTATACTTAAAATTAAAAAACTTAAGTTTTAGGCTAAATATATATAACTCGGTAATCTATACGAATAAGCTAGTTAGCTATATTAATATTATATTATAGGATTAGTAGATAGGGTTAATTATTATTAATACTTATATTAACGACTTTATAGTAGTAGGTAAAAGCGAGGTAGGTTTAGAAAGCCTAGCTAGAGATCTCTACTAGAACGGTATCGAAGACGAGGTAATAGGTATTCCGGCCTAGTACTTTAGAGTAAGAATTATAAACTATACTAATAGTAGTATAAGCCTAGTTTAAGATAGGTATTAAAGGCAAATTCTAAAATAATTAAGTATAGCTAATTATAAACTAATCTAATCCCTAAGCCCTAAGACTATATAAAAACTTATTAACCCCGATTATAGAGGGGATTAGGTCGGTCTAGAGGAGGCCGTAGTATTTAGATCCGAAATAAGATTTTTATAATATATTATAAATATAACGCGCCTAAATATAGTATATAATATTAATATCTTAGTAAAAGGGCTAAAAGTACTTAAAGTCGACTACTATAGAATAACTAAAACTTTACTAAAGTACGCTAAAAGAATAACGAATATAGGGATAACTTAAAGTTAATTAGGGTTTAATTATACTACCGATAACTAAATAGGGTTATATAAGTACTATAATACTAACTTCGGGGTACCCGATTCGAAAAGTATTATAGGATAAGTAGTAATAATTACTAGTAGGGCTATAAACTAATTAATAAAGAAATAGACTATCGTAACGATATTTTTAGGAGAATCTAAGTATATATTAATATCGTTACTAAGTAGAGAACTAGCTTAGATTCGGAATATACTTAAAGACTTAGGAATACCTTTATTAGAAGGGAAACTTATCCTAGTATTTACGGATAGCGTATAACGGTCTACGTAAGAGGTAAACCTTTTTACGTAGAATGAGATTATATTCTAAACTAAAGAGAAGGGAAGGAAGAAGGAGATCCTATAGGAGGTATAAGGTTCTTTATATATAGCGAGGGACTTTTAAAAAGTCTAGAGAAATCCGTATAGTTTTATAAACCTAGACCTAGGTCTCGGTCTAATAGAAGAAGCTAGTAATATATCTCGGGGTTTCTTTATACTAGGGTTCCGGAATATACTACTATCGATTTACTAGTTCGATAATTAAACTACTAAGTCGAAAGTAAATTCTTTAGAATACTTAAGTTCTCCTAGTTCTATAGGTAGTATTTTCTTATTAATTTAATTAGTATTCGTAGAATTAGATAGTAGTAAAGATAATAAGGTATTAGGTAATTAGTCTATATATAGGGCTACTTACGATTAGTAAGGGTATAACCGAAGCTTTTAGGGGGGTTTTAACCTTTTATATTAGCCCTTTTCTTCCCCCTTTTTCTAGGATTTTATAGCCTATAGAACTTCTAAAAGACTAGATTCGTAGACTTTTAGAGCTTTAGTATCTAGAAAGTCTTCTAGGGGTTCTTTAATAAGTTCTATATAACTTTTCTACTTAATTAGAATATTAAAATAGCTATTTTTAGATTAGTAGTACTATAAGATCTTTTCTATAACCTACTTTCTTTTAATATAGTTATTAGAAGTTTTTAATAATTAGATTAGGGGTAGTTCCGGGTAGGCTATATCTTAAGAAAGAAGTAGGTTTTCGGAGGCTCGGCGTAGAAGATCTATATAGAAAACGGGGTAGATTCCGGGGGGGGTATCGAGGTAAATAATATAAGATCTTACTAGATTTATAACTTTATATAGTAGGGCTATTTAATCTAGTTTCTTCGAAAATCTAATAGTTCTAATATTTTTTAAATATAGTAGAACTTTATCCCCTATTTTATAGGATTCTAAGGCTTATTATAGCCGGTTTACGTATTTCTCTTAGGTTTCTTAAGTATCTACTATTATTATTACTACTAAATTATAATAATCTTTTAATTTTCTAACTTATTTATACCCCTTTTTAGCCGGGGAGACGATAGATCTAGTAGAAAGTCCTATATTAGGTTCTAGGGTCTCGAAGTAGTATCTATAGCTTAAGAAGAATAGGGAGAATCTAGTAGACGTAGATTTTCGGTTACTAAAGGCGAGTATCGTATTAGGTAGTAATATATTTTAATTATCTTAGTTAAATAAGTAGAATATCTATAAGTAAACCTCTAGTTCTATATTTAAATATTCTATAGAGCTATCGGTCTAAAGGTAAAAAGTTATAAATAAATACTACTAAATCCCTAAAGACCGGTAGACTTCTTTCTAGAATAAACTAGTAAATTAAGGTCTTCTATCGGAAACTATAATATAAGGAAATCTATAATATATATAGATATACTTTAAGAAAGTATAAGTAATATCCGGGGTTTTTATCGTTTTTATTAGTATAAATATAGGGCTTTTCGTAAATCTATTTATAACTACTAGTATAGTAGACCTATTAGGGGTTTCGGGGAGGTCTACTATAAAATCTATAGATAGTTCTTATTAGGATCGTTTTAGAACGGGTAGGGGTTTTAGAAGACTTTTTTTCTAATTTCTTTAGACTTTACTTTACGAATAGATCTAGTAGTTTCGCGTAAAATAATATATATCGGAGGATAAACCCGGCTATATATAGTACCTAGAAACTAGATCTCTTATAATTTCTCTACTAGGGTAACTAGTAGTAGGGGAGTCGTAGATTCGCTAGATAATTTTAATTCTAAAAGGCTCGAAGAAGGGTATTTAGATTCGGTCTCTCTATATTAAACGGTTCTCTATATCGATAGAATACTCGGATATAGATACCGGTAAACCCTAATTAGTAGGAAACTACCGGTTACTTTCGTAAATAGCTTACTAAATCTTCTAGTATTTAGGGTTCTTTTCTAGACTTTTTAACTATAGATTCGATAGTTCTAGGTCTTCGAAAGGGGTCTTAAAGGGGTCGGCGAGTTTAGAGATAGAAAGAGGCTCGTTTTCGGGTCTAGAGTTACTATCGGATATCTATATAGTTTTAACTTTTATTTCTAATTTATCTAAGGTATTAGAAAAGTTAGAAAGTAGTTAAAAAGTTTAATTAGATATTCTATCGTCGGAGGCGTCTTTTAGTAGATCTTAATCCCTTCTAAAGAGGGCGTCGGAAGAGATTTATATAGTACCGGGCTAGTAGATAAGTTTAAATTTAAATTCTAATAGTTCTTCTCTTTACTATATCTATCGTTCGGATAGATATTACTAGGTCTAGAAATAGACTAAGTTCCGGTAATTTATATAGACTATAAAGTCTATACTTTTAAATTCGGAATACTACTCTCTAATATATAATAAAATAAATAGAAGTTCTTTATCGTATATAAGGTAATTAACTTTAATAAGGGATAGTTTTCTCGAATAATATCCTATAGGTTTTTAGAAAAGGTCTTTAAGGTTTTATTATATAAGTATACCTCTTAAGGTATAACTAGAGGTATCCGCTTCTACGGCTATAAGCCTAGAAGGATCCTAGTTAGTTAGGGTCTCGGAATCGATAAGGGCTTCTTTAAGGTTCTCGAAAGTATTCTAGTAGTCTATATTCTACTTAAAAAAAGTATCCTTTTTAATTAGATTTATAAAAGGTCTAGCGATATCCGAGAAATCCTTAATAAAGACCTTATAATAGTTCGCGAATCCTAAAAAACCTTATATACTTTTTATAGTTTTCGGGGGTTCTTACTCTTAAATAGCTTTTATTTTTTCGGGGTTAGTTTTTATACCTACCCCGGATTCGATTATAAAGCCTAAATACTTAATTTCCGGGGTTTTAAAACTAGATTTAGAGAAATCTAATTATAAGCTAACCTCGGAGAGTTTCGAGATTATAGAACGGATTTTTTAATAGTAATCTTCTTTAAATCCGTTATAATAGATAATAATATTATCTAAATAAGTAAAGTAAAAGATATCGAGATATTCGTAAAAAGTATTATTTATATATTATTAAAATAAAGTAAAAGTACTAGATAGACCGAAAAAAGTAATTAATTACTCGAAAGAACTTAGTCTAGTTCTAAAGGCTATTTTCTATTTATCTCCTTCGTATATCCGGAGATAGTAAAAAGCCGATATAATATCGATTTTAGAAATCTACTTAGAACTAGCTATCTACTATATAGTCTCCGATATAAGGAGTATCGGATAAGTATTATATTTCGATATAGTATTTAATTCTCGATAATTTACGTAAAAGTATAGGCTATTTCCGGGTTTCTTTATAAAGAGAACTAGAATAGTAGCTAATAAAGAAGAAGCCCTTATAAAGCCTTAATCTAGTAGTTTATATAAAGTTTTCCGTAGTATTAGAAGTTCTTCTCTAAATATCGAATATAATAGTATTTTCGGAATAGTAGTATCCGGAAATAGGTTTATTTCGTAATCTAAACCGGGGTAAGATAGCGGTAATTCTTTAGTTTTCTTTCTATTAAAAGCTTCGATAATAGGGAGTAATTAAGTAAAAGCTTCGAAATAGGGGTTTTTTTCTTCTTTAATAGTAAAGGCTTTCTAAATATCTATAAAGGAAGCTAAGAAGATATATATAAGTAGTTTTTCTTTTAAAGCCCTAGTTAAAAAAGCCTTAAAACTAGTAGAAGAGATTTAAACGATTTCGGGGTCTATAAATACCTATATTATAGATATCTTAAACCTAAAAGGTCTTCGGATAATTATAGTATTAGTAATTAGGCGAAGAGAGGTATCGTAGAACTATAATTACCTTTTTTCTAAAATTATAAAATCGGATTAGCTAGGGATTATATAGGCCTAGATACCCTCGTAAAACCTACCTATATTTAGTTTAAAATAAACTATTTAGGATATAATAGGTTAAAAATCTTTAAGCTAATTAACGATTTACTAAAAGTAATAGGGCTAGATTAGGTAAAAGGTAATTCTATATTTAGTAAAAACTCTATCGGATATCGTAGTAAAACTATAATAATTAAAGTCGATAAAGGGTTTTATATTAGATCTATTATTTATAATAGTATCTATATAAGTACCCTCCTCTTCTAAAGAGGCCGGGGGTTAAGTAAGGATTTCTAAGGGTTCTAGAGACTTTAAATTAAGACTTTAACTTAAGGTTACTCTTTTTCCGATTCTAAGTCTTCTAAGTTATCCGAGAAGATTTCGACGACTTTAAAGGTCTTTTTAGTTTTCGTAGTTTTAGTAGGGGCTTTTATAGTAGAAGCCGGAGTTTCTTAGATAGCCTTAGATATCCGGGGTTCTTCTAGGGCTAGAATAGGGTTTCTAATATAAGCCTAGGTCTAAGAAAAAGTTATAAAGTAGGAAATATATAAATAGTTTTTTTAAATATAGTAGAAGTAGAGCCCGAATTAGAATTTTTCTTCTTTTTCTTCTAAAGTTAGGCGGCCCTTAGAGATCTTAGAAAAGGATTCCTAGTCTATAAGGTCCCTATAAGAGGTTTAAATAGTCTAGGAAAACCCTTAAGTCTAGAACTAATTAATAAGGGCTTAGGGGAGGTTTAGTAGGGTACGAGAAGAAGAATAATACTTCTCGTAGTAGGCTAGGCTTTCTAAATCCGAAGTAAATCCTAGAAAAGTCCTAATATATAAGGTATAAATTTAGGGTTTTTCTTAGCCGATTAGGGCTTTCTAGAGATCTAGAGAAATATTCCCCTCTAAATACGAGATTTTTATACCTTCTAAGGTATCTATAAACTCGGCTTCGGCGAAGAGGTATTCGAATTTCGGAAAGTAGAAAATAAATAAATCTTTTTCTTTTATTTTTTCTTCTTAGAATTTATTTTAAACTTTAATTATTTTATTAAGATCTATATAAATAGATTCTAAATAAACTAATAAATTTAAAAAATTAGTAAACCCCTATTTTTCTATATTTTAAATATAAACTAATACGAAAAGTTAAATTAAAAATTCTATCCTATTATAGATATAATAAAACTAAGTAAAAGGGGTACTAATAGAAGTTCTATTAATACTTATTTTAATTTAGGCTTCTAAAAACTAAGTTTTAAAATCTTTTCGTTTTCTAGAAAAATAAAGGATATCGGGGAAAGTTTTTTTAAATTAGGGATTTTTAGGGATTTTAGCCGGCTCCGGTATTAGAGTAATTAAAAAAGCTTTAAAAGTTTTTTAGAATTAATTCTAAAAATTCTAAATAACTTCTTTTTATATAATTTATAAAATAGCTATCCTATTTATATTAGCCTTTAAATAAACTAAATACTAGGCCTAGGGGTCCTAGGGATCTATTATAGGGTTTTAAAGGTCTTCTAGAGTTCTAGAATTCTAAGTTTTCTTAAAAATCTCTAAATTATAGAGTTTTTATTAAAATAATAACCTATTATAAAATATACTCTATTTCCTAGGAAATTCTACTAAATAGAGAGTTCTAATTTTAGAATACGAAAAAGAAGATCTTAGAAGAGTTCTAAGAACGAAGAGGGGTTCTAGGAAGTTCGTAAAGTTTAAAAAAGCCTAGAAGTCGTCTAGGGCTTTTTATAGAAGGTCTAGGGGCCTAGATATTATCTAGGACTTTTCTAGGGTTCTAAGGGCCTAGATATCGTCTAGGACTTTTATAGAGGTTCTAAAGGCCTAGATATCGTCTAGGGCTTTTTCTAGAGTTCCGGGGGGGGCCTAGATATTATCTAGGACTTTTTAAGGTTTTTAAAAGAATTTAGAATAATATAATAGTTTATATAAGAAATAAACTTTTTTATATAAAATAAGATTATATTCTAAACTAAAGAGAAAAGAAAAAAGAAAGAGATCCTATAAGAGGTATAGGGTTCTTTATATATAGTAAGGGACCTTTAAAAGGTCCGGAGAAGTCTATATAGTTCTATAAGCCTAGACCTAGGTCTTAGTCTAATAGAAGAAACTAGTAATATATCTCGGGGTTTCCCTATACTAGGGTTCCGGAATATACTACTATCGATTTACTAGTTCGATAATTAAGCTATTAAGTCGAAAATAGGTTCTTTAGAATATTTAAATTCTCCTAGTTCTATAAGTAGTATTTTCTTATCGATCTAACTAGTATTCGTAGAGTTAGACGGCGGCGAAGATAACGGGGTATTAGATAACTAGTCTACGTATAGGGCTACTTACGATTAGCGAGGGTATAGCCGAGGCTTTTAGGGGGGTCTTAACCCTTTACAATATTAGCTATTAGGCCTTTCTCGATTAGGGTACGTAAGTTAGAGAGTAAAGGCGTCGTAATCCTAGTATATAAACGTATCGTAGATAAGGTATAGATACGGTATAGATCGTATATAGTTAATTAAAGCTTCTATTATAATAATAGTAGTATAACCTTTACGAGGAGCTAGATCCCCTTTTTTCTAGTATATTCCCCTTCTTCTCCTTATATAGGCGCGTACCTCCTAGCTACCTCTTTTATCTCCTTTAGACTATATCCCTAGCTTATAGGCTTTATCTAAGACTCTTCTTATCCCTTATATAGCTAGCTAGTACTATCTACTATACTATACTCCTACTAGTCTATAATAGAGTACCCCTTCTACTAGTAGGTCGCCCCGATATACTTATCGTATATAATAACTATAAGTTAATATTATTTTTCTAATAAAGTATTACTATAGTATAATTAGGGTATAGTTAGTATATCGTATACTTTTTTCTTTAAATAAGGAAATACTTTATAAAACTCGGGGTTAATAATATATAATACCTTTTTAATTTCTTCTAGGGGTTAGGGGTAATTTAATAAGTACTCTTTCTATTTTATATAGATTCTTATAATAATCGTATAGCTATTTATCTAAATCCTATAACTTTCTTTTATATTTCTTTTTTTTTTCTTTCTCGTAGGTTCTTCTTATTTATATTCTTCTTCTTTAGTACTAGTATTATTATTATTATTATATTTCGCTTAGTACTTATTTATAAAGCCGTAGAGGAGGCGGCGTATAAGAAAAACGAGGAAAAAGCTAAACGGAAAGAAGAGAAGAATAAGAAGAGAGAGGTAGCTAAGCGTATAGAGGAGGCCTAAGAAAAAGGCGAAAACGTCTAAAAGTACTATAATAATACTAGGAGAGTATAGTTCTACTAATACTACTACTAATAATACTTATAACTCGTTATATTATTTACTATTAGTTTTTAAAGGTAATAATAATAATAATAATAATAATAGTATTATACCTATACCTCCGTATAATATTAAGTAGTCGGCTCGTATAGTAGCTACTCCTCCTCTACGTCCTCGATACGAGATTATAGGCCTTATATAGTATACCTATTACTAACCTTTTCTTATAGTATCTCTCTTTACTAATATAGTATTTTTAGGCTTTCTAAGAATATTCTACTATACGCCTAGTATATCTAAAAACTCGTAGACTAGGGTTATTAGACTAATACCGCTAGATA
>JAOYNU010051627.1:0-10703 GCA_026745395.1 Tympanopsis confertula | reverse complement strand
CTATAGGTAGTATTTTCTTATCGATCTAACTAGTATTCGTAGAGTTAGACGGCGGTAAAGATAACGGGGTATTAGGTGACTAGTCTACGTATAGGGCTACTTATAATTAGCGAGGGTATAGCCGAGGCTTTTAGGGGGGTCTTAACCCTTTACACCCCTTTAGCCCCTACTAGTAATTTTAAGTAAGGGCTACTCGTTTTCTACTTCTTCTATAATCTCTTCTACCTCGGCGTCCTTAACTTCTTCTCTTTTAATTTAATTAACTCTTACTAATAGTCGAACTCTTAGAGGCTAAAAGTACTCCTTTTTTAAATAATTAGTACTCCTATATTACTAATAAATAAGGCGTACTCTAGTAGTTATTCTAGCTATTCTACTCGATTAGGTATTTACTCGATTTCCTCTTTAAATTTAACTAGCTCTAGTCTAAGTTTATAGTTAGTTCTTATTAGTACTAGTACTATTTACTCTTATTATTACTATATTTTTATCCTTCTAAGTAGAGGTATATATCGATTATCCCCTAGTATACCCTATTTATTATCCTTACCCCGATTTAACTAATCTATCTATATTTACTTTAATAGTCTCGAGAATCTCGTAATAACTTTAATAATTTACTAAATTAACTCTTTACCCGAAAAAATATATCTTAAAAATATTATTAAAAGCCTTCTATAGGGTTCGGGCTTTATCTACCTTAGTCTAATAGATACCCTAGGCTTTATTTACTATACGTTTAAATCGTAAGCGAAATATAGAGAACTTCTTAAATTATCTTTATTTAAGTTTTTCTAGTATTATTTATACTCTTTACTTTTTAATTAAGTCTCCTAAATTTCTTCGGATTTCTTCTAAAAACTCGGGCTAAAATCGGTTTAAATACGTATTCTATTAGTAATATACTACTACTATTTATTATTTTTTATTATATAAATACTAGTAAATACTATACTAGATATTCCTCTATATTCTTAGTATATCTTTATCTAACTCGATTTTATCTCGTATTTATACTTCCTAGAAATAATAATCTCTAAGGTTACCCGAGAACTTTATAAGCTATTTAAATAATTTACGCCGAGGGGCTACTACTTATAAGTCGGTAAATAGGGCTATAAGAGCTAGTAGTAGTATAGGGCCCGGGACTAGTCGAATATTAGCTAGTACCCCTAATTATCCTTAAGTACCCTATTATATCTAAGCTATAACTAGGGGAGGTTTTTATACTAGTAGTTATTCTATTAACTAGTATCTTAAAAAAGCGATTTCTTCGTTCTATTAAGCGAGAGTATTTAAAATTAAATATAAGTTATTAAAACTAGTACTTAAGAAATACCTCGCCTATAGGTTATTTATATTAAATATAGGGGTATTTCCTCTAATCTCTAGAGGTTAATATCCTATTTATAGATTCTCGGGTTCTAGTTAGAATAGATTCTAAGGCGTAACTAGCCCCTCTAGTACCGGTTATTACGATATACTCTTACCGCTTATATACCTTTATTCTTCTTCTATTACTTTAAAGTTACTTTATAAAAGGATTTTTTATATCGATCTAAAAAATATTATTATAAGTATATTAGAATAGGAATAATCCGAAAACTTAAGTAGCTAAATATAGTATATTTTTTTAGATAAGGAGTAGAGTTTTTCTAGTATATATACTCTCCCCCTTTTTATATATTTTACCTAGCTAGCTACTATCCCTAGCCTCCTTAAGTATAGACTAGATCCGGATATAGCTTAATATAGCCGGATCGATTATACGGGTTATACCCGTCACAATCTCTATTAAAACGGTATCGAAGTCGAGGTAATAGGCATTCTAGCCTAATATCTTAGAATAAGAATCGTAAATTATACTAATAGTAGTACGAGCCTAGTTTAAAACGGGTACTAGGAACGAATTCTAGAGCGATTAGGTATAGCCGATTATAAACTAATCTAGTTCTTAAGCCCTAAGACTATATAAAAGCTTACTAACCCCGATTATAGAGGGGATTAGGTCGGTCTAGAAGAGGTTATAGTATTTAGATCCGAAATAGGGTCTTTATAATACGCTATAAATATAATATACTTAGATATAGTATAAAATATTAATATTTTAGTAAAAAGGCTAAAAGTACTAAGGGTCGACTACTATAGAGTAGTTATAATTTTATTAAAGTATACTAAAAGAATAATAAATATACGGATAACTTATAATTAGTTAGGGTTTAACTATATTACTAATAATTAAATAGGGTTATATAAGTACTATAATACTAATTTCGGGGTACCCGACTCGAAAAGTATTATAGAATAAGTAGTAATAATTACTAATAAGGCTATAAGTTAATTAGTAAAGAAATAGATTATTATAACGATATCTTTAGGAGAATCTAAATATATATTAATATCGTTACTAAGTAAAGAACTAGCTTAAATTAGGAATATATTTAAAGACCTAGGAATACCTTTATTAGAAGGGAAATTTATCTAAGTATTTATAGATAGCGAGGCGGCGATTTAGATAATTTTTAATTTTTAAATAGTATATAGAACGGCTTATATAAGAAAGTACTATTATTACGTAAAATAAGAAGCCGAGGATAACTATATCGTAATTAGGTTCGTACCTAGTACGAAATAAGTTATAGATAATTTAATAAAATATTTAAACTAAAAAGTATTTAAAACTTTCTAGTAATATCTAAAAATAGAAGTAGTAATTCCGGCCTTATTAGTACTAAATAACTAAAAGCCGTTCCGGAATACGTTTAGGTAGATTAGTTATATAGCCGGCCGATAGTTTAATTTAAAAAGGAGTATAATAACCTAATTTAAAGAGACTAGTTATAGATAGACTTAAGCGGGGTTAAACCCTATTAGGATATAGCTAGCGGCTAATAACGATAACTAGATATACTTATCCGCCTTCTTAAAAAGGGGTTTCTAGTACTTAAGAGCTAAAAACTCTTCTTTATAGATTTTATATAATTAAGAAAGTTTCGTAAGGAGATAGATTAATTAAAGATTAATTAAGAACGCCTAAGAATAGTAGTAATCGTATATTCTAGAGAGGTATCTATCCGTTCTAAGCTAGATCTAGCCAGATCCGACCCGTTCTAGGCTAATCCGAACCGATCTCAGCCGGTTCTGACCCCTTCTAGCACCCGCAAATCAATATACCTCTCTAGTACTACTTCTTACCGAATATAATATAATATAGGAAGTTTAGTACTTGTTACGGGGTAAGACCCGTTAGACCTAAGAGGTTATTTTATAGTTACGTGACTATATCACGAGCTGGGAAAGCCCTACTTTAGATCCTACGAGAGCTTCGTTTTAGCTTACTCTCGTTATCTAATTAATAAAGGTCTATCGGTACCCTAAACTGCTATTTGCAGCGCGTTGCCGTCAACAGTACTATAATAATATCTAAGAGGCTTATAGGGGTTTTAAGCTTCTCTCTCTCCTCTACTATCGTAATTAATACCGTATACAAGTAGGTAATAGCGACTATCCCGCCGCCGGTTATAAAGTTATAACTTTCTAGGAGTCGCTTCGCTATACTTTCTACGATAGTTACTATACTATTCGTAATATAGATATCCGAGCTAATATTAAATATCTAAGGCTTTAATTTATCTTACTTTAAGACTATATAGTTAAGTACTTGCCCTAAGCAACGGCGTTAAAAGGCTTAAAGTATTAATATATCTTTTTATTAATTTAAAACCGATTATAGATAGAAACGCTAGCCCTATATGACCTAACTTATTACCTATACCTTAAAAATTCCGACTATATCGAGCCCTATATATTAATACCTTCCGACGACCTACTAAACCCTATCGATTACCTTTTATCTTAATCTTCCTTAATTACCTATATAAATTATATATTAAACTTACTACTATATAATAATTTTAAAAAGATATTAATATTAACCCCCTTTATATCGTTATCCTCTTATAAAGCCTTTAATAGGCTTTATATTTTATCGAGGTTTACTTTAATTTAGCCGGCTAAGATAAGGTTCTCGTAGCCCTTTTCTAGAAGGGCTAGTAGTTTATCTCTCCTTAATCTTCCGACTTTTATAATAGTAGTTTTAGTAGGGTTAGGTACTAATACCGTAGTATTCTCTTCGGAGAGCCCGGGGAAAAAGGGGAAAGAAATATCCGTTTTAGCGGATTTAGTAGTTATTTTCGTTATATTAGCGAGTAAAAGTAGTAATAATTAAAATAGGTTTATAAGTATTTAAATAAGTTTATTTAAGTCTAATAAAAGATAGTATAGAA
The DNA here is from genome assembly GCA_026745395.1 of Tympanopsis confertula. Taxonomy (NCBI): domain Eukaryota; kingdom Fungi; phylum Ascomycota; class Sordariomycetes; order Coronophorales; family Scortechiniaceae; genus Tympanopsis; species Tympanopsis confertula. The sequence continues at coordinate 6,417 of JAOYNU010051627.1, read as the reverse complement.
TCTCTAAAAAGAAAGCCTTTTTTTATACTAATAAAGGCTCCTCCTATAGCCGGTAATAATAGAGTTTTCCGTATAACTTACTCTATAATATATAAGGAGATTTTCAGATATATAGGGATTAAGTTCTAGTTATTCGGGGCTTAGTTTTCTTTAGTATAATTACGAAAATTTATTACGAAAATTTATTAAATTAATACTAGTTACTAAGCTTTAAAGATAGAGGGTATTACATCCTACTATATTTTTTTATCGTAGTATAGCTCGGATAGGTTTAAAATCTATCCGGCTATACGAATCTTTAATTATAAATATAATTAAGTACTATTACGGCCTAATTAATCGATCCTCCCCCCTAAATACTTATATTAATCCTAAGGTTAGTACTTTATAGTTCTTCTATAGTTTAGTCCTATAATTATATTATATTATTCTTTAGGTAATCCTTCTTTAAGTACTTTTTCTATTTATAACTATAGTAGGTTATCTCTTTATTATTACTAGTATTCTTATCGGTAGTACTTTTAGAGTTATTAGAAGGTTTTTTTATACTATTATCTAGTAAATTAGTACTATCCTTATACTTAATAGCGTAGTATTTATACTTCTTATAGCCCTATCGGCTATAACGGTAATATATTATACTTATTTTATTATTAGGTATATAGGACTTCTTATTATCGCCTTTCTTTTTATCCTTACTACTACTATTATTCTTATTTCTACTTTAGTTTCTATATAGTATTTTATTTCGGTTAACTTCTCTAATTAATCGTACTATTTTATAGTATATTCCTTAGTTATCGGTAATAACGCTTTTTACTATTAATACTATAATTACTAGTTCTAGGTATCGGCTAGTATAACCTTTTACTAAAGCTTTAGTATATATATCTATATTTATATTAAAAAGAGGTTAGTATTTAGCGAATATTTATTCTACTCTAGTAACGAACTAGCTAGCTATTTCGTTATTTATTATTTTTAGGTTAATTATATCGTCCTATATTATTATTCTTTCTTAGGCTAATATAAGCTTTATAGCTATATTAAGACTAGTCTATATATTATACGATAACTTATAATAATCGTAGGTATTATATAACTTATTACTAATTATATTTAGAAACTAGGTTACTATATAAGTATTTACTAATAGGTTTATATTAACTAATTTACTTTTATCCGGGTCGATCGAAATTATCCTAAAAGCCCTTTTAACTATTTACTTCTAGACTATCTAATCGTTAGCTCTTACTAGTTTCTTTTCTTTTAAGTACTTAATTTTCTATTTTTTAACTTTTTTTATAGTAAGTATAGCTTTTAGGGTTATTTATTCGGTATTATTTAACTAATCCTCTACCCGAGAGTCGATATATATTTCCGATAATAGTAGGTTCTATTTAAAATAAGGGTTTTAACGTAATCTTTCGTTATATTATATATTCGGCCTACGGATATATTTAGGTACTACTTACCTACGATAAATATTTAATACTATTACTAATCTCTTAGGTATCGAGAATATAGATAAGGCTAAACCCGCTATACTTTAGCTATCCGATAAATTACTAAACCTATAATTATCTATACCGGGTACGCGTTAATCGTATTTTAGTTTATATATTACGGATACTATAGCTTTTAGTTATTACTCTAGTACTATATAGTATACCTATACTAGGGGTTCCCTATATATCCTCTTATATCTTTCGGATACCTATATATCCTCCGCTAATATACCTATCTAATATACTAGTACTACGATATTAGTTATATCCCCGTAGATTAATCTATTTTCTATTATATTATTTCTAATATTTAGACGTACTATTTAGTACCTATTATTATACCCTCTTCTAGGGCGTTCTAAACCGTACCGCTATAAAGTTATCGTAATTAATTTCTTTTAACCTATACCTTCTTCTTACGAGATTACTAAGCTTTTAACTTATAAGATTTAGTAGAAGTAACTATAGCTAGTTAGGGCCTAGATATTACTAAACCCTAGTACTAAATAAATCGTATTAAAGTTAATTAAATCTATCGTAAAACACTTTAATTATAGTAGATATCTATCTAGGAAGCGTACTGTAGGTAGATACGACGTTATACCTAGGTATCACCAGCTAGCCCCTCAACGCACAAACCACGATAGGCATAATATCTGCCCAGCCGTACCTATATCCTTACAATTACCTATACCTTAGAAATTCTGACTATATCGAGCCCTACGTATTAATACCCTCCGTCGACCCTACTAAACCCTATCGATTACCTACCTCTATCTTAATCTTCTTTAACTACTTATATAAAATATATATTAAACTTACCGCTATATAATAATTTTAAAAAATATTAATACTAACCCCCTCTACGTTATTATCCTCTTATAAAACTTTTAATAGGCTTTATACTTTATCGAGGTTTACTTTAATTAAGCCGGCTAAAATAAGTTTCTCGTAGCCCTTTTTTAGAAGGGCTAGTAGCTCGTCTTTTCCTAATCTTCTAATTTTTATAATAGTAGTTTTAGTAGGGTTAAATACCGATACTATAGTATTCTCTTCGGAGAGCTTAGGGAAAAAGGGGAAAGAAATATCCGTTTTAGCGGATTTAGTTATTATTTTTATTATATTAGCGAGTAAAAGTAGTTTAAATAGGTTTATAAGTATTTAAATAGGTTTATTTATATCTAATAGAAAATAGTATAGAATCTCTAGGGAGAAAGCCCTCTTTTTATACTAATAAAGGCTCCTCCTATAGCCGGTAGTAATAGAGTTTTCCCTATAACTTACTCTATAATATTTATAATTAAAGATTCGTATAGCCGGATAGATTTTAAACCTATTAGAGCTATACTATAATAAAAAAATATAGTAAGACGTAATACCCTTTATTTTTAAAACTTAATAACTAGTATAAATTTAATAAATTTTCGTAATAAACTTTCGTAACTACGCTAAAGAAAGCTAAACCCCGAATAATTAGAATTTAATCTATATCCGAAAGTCTCCTTATATATTACCGAGTAAATTATATAGAAAATACTATTACTACCGGCTATAAGAGGAGCCTTTATTAGTATAAAAAGAGGGTTTTCTCTTTAGAGATTCTATACTATCTTCTATTAGACTTAAATAAACCTATTTAAATACTTATATACCTATTTAAACTATATTAACTCGCTAATATAACGAAAATAACTACTAAATCCGCTAAAACGGATATTTCTTTCCCCTTTTTCCCCGGGCTCTCCGAAGAGAATACTATAATATCGGTACCTAATTTTATTAAAGCTATTATTATAAAAATCGGAAGATTAGGGAGAGATAAACTACTAGCCCTTCTAGAGAAAGGCTACGAGAAGCTCGTCTTAGCCGGCTTAATTAAAGTAAACCTCGATAAAATATAAAGTGTCATGGACTGGCACGAGTATAGTATAGTAGATGGTACTAGCTAGCTATATAAGGGATAAAAATAGTCTTAGAGGAAGCCTATAAGCTAGGGATATAGTCTAAAGGGGATAAAAGAGGTAGCTAGGAGGACGCGCCTATATAAGGATAGAAGGGGAACCTACTAGAAAAAAGAGATCTAGCTCTTTATAAAGGTTATACTACTATAATTATAATAGAAGTTTTAATTAATTATATACGATCTATACTATATTTATACTTTATCTATAATATATTTAAATACTAGGATTATAGCGCTTTTATTCTCTAATTTATATACCCTAATTATTAAAAAGCTTAATAGAATAACCTTTACCTATTCTATAGACTAATAGGCTTTAAAGACTAGAGATATCGTAAGAATACTATAAAAATATACTTATAATTATAAGTTATACGACTAATTATACTTTATATATAATAACCCGGTATTTAAGTATACTTTATATATAATAAATTAAAATAATTACTACTTATAACTACTCGGTTACTCTATAAAATAAAGAAGAGAGAGGATAATAAGTAGAATAAGATAAAAGTTCTTTTATTTAAGAAGAGACCGAATCGGTTACTATACCCTATAGACCCCCTCTTTTCTCTCCTCTCCTTCTAGATCTACTAGTACTCTTAAAAGAAGTAGTCGAAGAATAATATTATAAATATACTATAGTAGTAATAGAAGAATACTAATATTAATTAAGTAATAGTATTATAACCCCTAATCTATTTACTTAGCCTAAGATCTAGAAGGAGGTAGATTAAAATATATATACTATATAAATAGCCTAGAAAAAGGAGGATAAATTTTAAGTATTTAGTAAGATTTATATAATAATTCTATAGACGAGTTTACCTATTAAATTTAAAAAGAACTTAGAGGAAAATAAAAACGCCTTCTTATAATAGCTATACTACGCTATTAGTTTATATAAAATTATAAATAATATCGAGAAAGTAATACTAAAATAAGCTAATTTTAGGAAATAAATTAGAACCTATTAGACTATATATATCGCTAGTACTTATAATAACTAGATATCTAGGGTTATTTAAAACGATTTCCTAGGGTTTTTAGATTTAGAACTAACCTTATTTTACTTATATAGTAGAAATATTATAGTAGTATTAATAGACTAGTAGTAATAAGATTATAAGTTATTAATTATTTTAATTTATAATATTTTAAGAATTAAGGCCGAAACTTTATAAGAATTCCCTAAACCCTTCTAAGTATTTACTATTTACTATATAATTAATAAAAAAAGTAAGAAGATTATTATCCCTAAGGCTAGTTCTACTCCCCCTACCTTATAAAAGCTAAAAACTTCGCTTTAGCTAAGGAAAAACCCCTATAGTAGACCTACTATTTAAGGGATAAAGGGTATAAGAACGATTATAATAGGGATTTAAAGTATAGAGGTACTAAAAGACCTTATAATATACTAGAAAGCCTATCTATAAACCTCCTAGTAGCCTAGAAAGATAATATAATTAATAAATAGCCTTATCCTAATTATACTATAAATATACTTTAAAAGTATAGGGTAAAGAGAGATTCTTCTATACTTAGGTATTATAAATATAAGCTCGTAGGTTATATAAGACCCTAGTATATAGCCCTAAACTATACTTAGTATAATAAAAGGTCTTATATAACTAAAAACTATAGCCTACCCCTTCTTCTAGCCGAAATAGTTATATAGGAGAAGTTAAATAATAATAGAATACCGATAATTAGAACTAGACTTTAGAATAAAACCCGACGACCTATTTTTATAAAGAAAAGACTTATTATACCTATAATTATAAAAGTAGGATATTAGTAAGAAGATATAAATACTCTTCTAAATATAAAAGTTATACTATAAGCTATAATCGATAAAACCTAGTAAAAGAAGAAAAGTAGGGCTATATTTACTCCTATAGGAGATATAAATAATACCCTAATAATTTAGGAAGATATAAAAATAAGAAGAAGAGTAATTACCGTTATAAAGATTATAGATTTAAAAGGAAAAACCTAAACCTTTAGCTACGATACGATTATTATAAAGATCTACGATCCTAAGTACTAGATAATAATTAGGCTATATTAGTTAATAAAAGTAGACCCCGATATATACTTCTCGACGGGCTAATAGTACTATTACTTTTTAAAAAAAAGATAGGATAGTATTAAGTTAATCTCTACTTTAAAGGAAGTATAATACGCTAAGAATACCGTAATAGCTTATATATACCTATAATATATAGGGTTACCCTTAAAAAAGCCTTTTATTACTACCCCTATATAGAGGCGAGACTTTCTAAATATAGTAGTATATTAGGTAATTAGTATATTATTAGAGTATTTATAGAATATAATAACTAAATTCGCTTATATATTCGATTATAATAAAAATAAAAATACTATAGCTATATTATAAGAGCGCTTTAGCTAGTAGACTAATAAAGAAGAGAAGTTCCTAGATATAAAAGCTATAAATAGATTACCCCTACTAAGCGGAAAAACCTATATAATCGACTTAGAAAACTTACCTTTTATATATACTTTTATTTACTTACTATATAAGAAGGAATTAAAGACCTTTAAAAATTATATAGAATAAGCTCTAGACTTAAGATAAATTCGTAGAAGTAATAGTCTTCTAAAAGCCCTAATTCTCTTCGTACTAAAAAAGAGAAATACCTTATAGCTTTATATAGATTACTATAAGTTTAATACTATTATAAAGAAAAATCGTATATTTCTTCTATTAATTAATAATATCCTCGAACGCCTATCGAAGGTAAAAGTCTTCTCGAAACTAGACTTTAAGAATACGTATTATAAGATATATATTTACGAAGGCGATAAGTAGAAGATAGCGTAGGGATATCGATATAAATACTTTAAATATATAGTAATACTATTCGGGCTTATAAATATACCTAATATATTCTAAAATTATATAGAAGATATTTTAAA
>JAOYNU010051406.1:0-10725 GCA_026745395.1 Tympanopsis confertula | reverse complement strand
GATTATCTTAATATTAAGGATTTATATAGAAAATACTAATAAAAAAATAACGTACCGAGAAACCTTAATATATAGCGTGAATATCTTATAAACGGGAGATATTATTAACGAAGATCTACTGTATTCTCCTTTTAAAATAATTATCGGATCTATTACTTCTAAAGTCGCGTTAATATACTCGATAGTAGAGATAAAGTCTTTATTACTAGGTTCGGTTAATAGAGGTTCGTAACTATAGGGAATAATTAGCTATAAATACTATATAATTAGCCTAGATATAGTAGTAAAAAGGGGTATATAGAGACTTTTTCTATACTAGTTATACCTAAAAGATACTTTTTTTATCTATATTATAATAGTCTTCTTAAAGAATACTATACTTTACGATAATAGATTAATATAGATTAAAATAACCCTAAATTATAGCTTTATCGGCGGCGTTTTTTTATACTTATAGTATAGTATAGTACTAGCGATATTCGAGATCTCGATAATAGCTTAGATATTTAAAATATTAGTACTTATTTAGGACTATTTTATTACTATATACTATAAAAATATCCGTAATAAGTTAATAAAATATAGATAAAAAAGCTAATTACTTTTAATCGAGTAATTAATAGTAAATACGAGCTAAAAAAGCTTCTTCTTAAGTAGATAAAAACTACTAATTAATCTACTTATCCGAAGTAGACTTTTTTCTATATATTCGGCTATATAATATAGTATAAAGTATCTTAAACTTACGAGTAATCGATCGAAAGTTAGGGCTTATAGCCGTACGAAACTCGGTAATTACTACTTAAATCTTACTTTCTTCTAGTACTATTATAATAAAATTAGTATTAGAAAAAGGCTAAAATTAAAGCTAATTAAATAATATTAAAATTATCTATTTAATACTACTTATTATAAGTAAAAAGAAATATCTAAAGCGGTAAAGGTAAGTAGATAGAAGAGTAGGGTTACGGCTATTCATTAGGGGGTACGTTCCTATAGGGGTGCGGTCACTATATATAAAATAAATTAGGTTATATAAGGCTAGTATTTCTTATTATAATAGGTTTAAAATTAATAAATTAACGCCGTTGCTCAGGGTATTACTTCTTTTTATATCTAGCTAAGTTTCAAGTTTATAAAATTTATATTAGACTACTTAAGAAATATGTTAGAAAAATGTACAGGATGGGAAGGCACATGTGGAAATCTCTATTCTTGAAAGACTGAAAAGCTTAAAAAGGCTTTCTTTTCTTATAAGGGAAGGAGGCAGTCGCCCGACTATTTAATCGAAAGATTTTGTCGAATCATCATCATGCCGACGATGCTGGTAAACAATAACCCATAAGGTTAACCCCAAGCCAAAGAAACAGGCCACTAGCGTAGAGACATACGCAGAGCGATAGCACTCAATTCCATCGAAACAAGTCCTGGTACCATCTGGCCCGATGGTACTATGACGATCATACACCGAACCATAGAATAAATTAAAAACATAGCCGGATGCAACTGGTGAAAGAACCATCAAGCCCCAGTTTTGGCTTAATCTATGCACGCCGAAGGTCTCAGCGACAATAGACGGCAAAACACCAAAGATGATTCCGTATCCGAGGCCCGAAAGACTGGAAACAAGGCTAATAAAGTGCGGATTCGATATCATTATAGCACATACTTGCGCTACGGTAAATACAAGGCCTCCAACTACGAGACACCATGCACGACTGATGTGAAAGCGCTTCACTAGGAGGTCAGAGCCAAGGCCTGGGTGCAAGCGGTTAGTTATACACTCAATCTCGAGTCAACAATTGGATAAATTATTGGTGATACTCACCACTTGTAAGCCTTCCGGTGAAGCTAGATACAGAAAGGATCGAGACATGCATTTGGTGTCTGCTGAGGAGAAACGAATCGTCGATAGATGGATTAAAATGCCGCCAAAGTGCAGTGACATTGTTACTAATGTTGCTGAATTGGATAAGTTATTAGTAATACGAACATAACCAAAATTGGAATGATATCATCGCAAAAATTCCAGAAAGGAATGAGCGTAAGGCAGTCTTACTTAATAGTCATTAATCCGATACCGGCTAATATGCCCATGATAAACCATAGGCGCCAGAACTCGGCATGCAAAAGAAGTTGGAGGCCGCGTATGTCTATGTTGCGAGAAAGGTGGACATCAACATTCCCATTTCGTTCGATCAGAGACTCTGGAAGAGGAGGGATCAACATAAGGGACGTGACTTCGCTGGTCGAATCCTCATCGGAATAGGTTGTGTGAGCATTACACGACAGCGAGCCACTGCTCCCATGATAGCCCTGCTGGGTCAGAGGGTCCCGAGGCGTTTCACCGTTCGTGACTGACACTGGCTTGAGCAAACCTTCTTCAGAAAAGATATGACTTTTTGTCTCGGGCTCGGATCCTGATGCGCCAGTAATCGAGCCTTGCTCGCTCGAGTTGAAGACTGCCCCATGGGTATGTGCATGGCTCTCCTCATCATTGTTGCAAACATCCCAAATATCATTCATATGCGCATCCACAACAGTGTTCGACGTACCAGGTTCGGTGGAAGGTCTACGGCTCTGTGGCGGCAAAGAGCCATTATCAGGCTCGACACCTGGTAGCACACGGATGAATAAGAAACCAAGGAACGTTAAGCCCGAAGTACCCCAGACAAGAAGCTCCAGGAACGCCCCCGTGTTTCCTGGGAAGAAAAGTGAGCCCAACACCGAGAAGAAGAAAGCGCTTAGGCCAAATGCGGCCAGAGGAAATCCTGTAGCGGTGCCCCTGTGGTGTGGCCAGTTCAGGGCCGATACCTTTATAGCAGCCATGAAGGACATACAGCCGCCAAGACCTGTAACGTAGGACCAAAAGCAGAGTGTGAAGAAGGGTGCTGTAGCTGTCTGGAAGGCCTGATGGAGTCGAAAGTATCCAAGACCAAGAAAAACAGCCCCTGCTATTATTGCAAAACGCGGACCGCGTGTGTCGATGAATATGCCAATTGGTAGTCCGAATGTATACATGCCGAAGTTACCTGCTAACCCAACCATATTACTCTGAGTTGCTGACAATTTGAGATGATCAGCGAACTCGGGCGCCCATGCCGAATAGACATACTAGATCATGAGTCATAGTTAGTAATAGTTGGTGAATGGGGGCGAGGCAAAGGAGATCCCTGAAATCCAGCTCAATCGACACTGAGGAACAATGATATAACTAATGAAGGTGCAACGCACGTTGGTTCCTGCAGCAAGTGCAATCGCTGTTGCGGCAGCACTGGCAACTATTCGTGCACGGTAAAGCTTTTTCTCGTGCATGATGTAAAAGCAAGACAATAAATATAGTAAAACGCGCCCTGAATAAATCACTTGAGAAAAAAAGGTCGTTTGGTGTTCAAATAAGCTCCTTGAAACTTTTGGCTTATAGGAGGTGAGTGTAGTCACGTGATGGATAACATAATTACCGACCTTTATTTTATGCACCGACCTTATATTACACTATTTATATTTAACGTTATGATAACCTAGTTTAGGTTCTGATCGGCCACTTCGTCGAATTTTCAATAGCCCTACCCCGAATATAGTTGGGTGGAGAAGATATACGTAGATACCCTAGGCGTATGTATTTTATATAGTTAGAATACTCTTCGTACGTTTAAGTCTAGCGCTAATATTATCCCTATATAGTATTATTAGTTAGTATTATATATTTTTTAATCTTCCTAGTTTTTCTACTACTTTATTATATAAATTATAGGAAATTTATAATAAAAGGATTATAGTAGAAAAACTAGATTAAAACTATAAAGTTATAAAAAAATAATCCTTTTATACTTCTTCTAATAATATACCGGTAAAGCGCCGAAAAGCTTATATCGCTATAATAGCTAATCTCGTAATTAACTAGACTATTATTCTTCCCTAGTATTTATTAGTAATTAGTACTTTATTTCTAGGACTCGTTAATCGCTATTTCGACTAGAGGTTTAAGCCGAATAGCGAAAAGAATATTATTTATCCCGGTAAATACTACGCCGTATATTATATAGTAAATTAGATATAAGGTTTTAACGATTATAAGTTCTACGATACTTTCTAGTTAGATAAAGTAATAATTAGAAAGCTAGAAAAATAGTATATATAATATAGTAAAGTAAAAATAAATCGTTACTAATCTATATTATAGAAAATACTTATTTTTTTATATATCCTCGTTTTTAGTATACTATAGTAGCCGGCTACTACTTTCTTCTATATTTCGTAATCTTCTATATCCGAAATAATATATATAATACTACTAGTAATATAGAAACTTAGTTACGAGGTTATCTAACTACTTTAGCCTAAATATATAGTACTAGAGTTAGAACTAAATTATTAGTTCTACTAGTTTAGTAGTTATATTAGTACTTTTAATAAAACGTATATTAAAGCTTTTATCTACGAGAAATAGTATAAAAGCTACTTCGGAAGAAAGAAAAAGTATATATAGAATATATTCGCTATTATAAGGTTTAATAGCCTTATTAATTTCGTACTAACTAGTACTAAAAGTATAATAAATAACTCTAGATTACTTAACTTTACTTTCGTAAATAGATTCCGTATCTTAGAAAAACGCTTTTATATAGTAGATAAAGGCTTTTTATATCGACGAGGTTTAGTTATAGTATATCTAGATATAAGATATTATATTAACGACTAGAAGTATATACTTAATCCGCTATAAACGAAGAAAAAGTTATTTAATCTTCGCTATATAAGGCTTTAGAATATCGTAGAACGTATTTTCGGTATTATAAAGCGCTACTAGAAGATTATCTAAGGCCTACCTATTAAATATAAGATAAATTAGTAAATATTAATCGTTTATACGTATATAGTACTATATAATTACGACTTATCGTAAAAGTTAGCCGAAGAAGAAAGTAGTAAAAAGGGTCTTACCGTAGATAAAAAGGAAATTATCGAATAGGTACGTATACGCGTAGATATCGCTTTTACTAGCAAAAATATATATAGATCGAAAATATACGAGATAATAGCTTTATATAACTAGTATAACTATAGAGAATATATAGAAGAAGAGTAAGAATTCGCTATAGTAGTAATTTAATAGTATCTAGGCTAGTAAAAGTTAAAAAGCGTAGATATTTAAAGTAGTAGATATTTATTTAGATAAAGTTATATTAAAACCCTAATTAAAGCCCTAAGCTTCTACTTTAACCTTCTATTTAAACTAACCTAATAAGTTTCTATACTAGCTACTAACCCTATATAACTATAAATCTTTATTATTATTACCTCTAGTTAATTACGAATCTCGGCTAAAAGAACTACTACTAACTAAATTTAACTAGCTAGGGTTTTAGTAAACGAGAGAAGTATTTCTATCTATTTATAATTAAAGATTCGTATAGCCGGATAGATTTTGAACCCATCCGAGCTATGCCACGATAAAAAAATACAGTAAGACGTGATACCCTCTGTCTTTGAAGCTCAGTAACCGGTAATTATTTCTATCTATAATACTAATATTCTACGCGTTTAGCTATAACCTCTAGCTAGCTAAACTTAAATTTTTAAATAGCTTTACCTCGCGAAGATCTAGTAAAATACGGCTTATTATAAATACTACTTCTTTACTAATCTTATCTAGCTATTATACTTTTAGTATAGCTTAAGTTTTATTAATCTCGTCGCTTCCGGCTAATTTAATCGAGTTCTTTACTAGTTAAGTAATACTACTAGTAAACCTATTAGAAGTATTAAACTAATAGTAATTAGGGTATTTTATTAGTATAGAAGTAGTAGTAGTATCGCTATTATCTATATTAGTATTAATTACTTCTAACCGGCTTCGCTTCTATAATTAAAACTTAGAAATATCGATAGGCGGTATAGTAAAGCTAGTAGTAGCTAAAGATACTATAGATATAGCCCTAGAAAATAAGATTATTATCGTTTAGGTATACTTATTATTAAAAGTTCGACTACTAGGCCTAACCCCTACTAGTAGGTATATAAAGCTTCCGCTAATAGCTATATTATCGAAAACCTAGCTATATATCGATTTAAGATACGGTATACCGATAGTTCAAAAGTAGATATACTTCCGACTATATAACTCTTCGAATTACTACTATTATACGTCGCTAGTATATATAATACTAGTCTTATTATCGTATATAACTCTAGTTTAATTAACGAGGAATTTATACTTTAAGTAATTATTACGTATTATATTATACTAATAAACGAGCTTTAAAAGTAAAATCGGAAGTTTCGGGAAAATTATATATAATTTATTACTAATTCTTCCTATTAAAAGCCCTATAGCTTTTAGTACTTTTAAATATTTAAACTTACTATTTATATACGTATCGATAAAGCGCTTAAAAATCTTAAATTAAAGTTTAAAAAGTCGAGCTTATAGTACTTTAACGGTATCTCGAGGCGTAGTATTAATAGTAATATCTTTAATAACTTCGTTATCGAAGCTTTCGGTAGAGGATACTATCGGATCTATAGCTAGAGGTAGTATATCGTAGCGAAAATATCGAAAAATTAAAATTTACTATTATACGCTTATATCTATAGTAGCGATTATTAACTAATTATAAAATACTTATTTAGGAAAGTAGTATACTTCTACTTAGCGCGGTATAAACGTTCTCTAGTACTAGCCGGTAATCTATACTTCTATAAAATTTATACTAATCCTACTATATAACGCAGTAGCCGATTAGGCCCTTAGAGAGACCGGTTATAGATAGACTTAGGCGGGGTTAAACCCTATTTAGATATAGCTGGCGGCTAGTGGCGATAGCCGGATACGTTTATCCGCCTCTTTAAAAAAGGGTTTCTAGTACTTAATAGCTAAAAACTCTTTTTTATAGATTTTATATAATTAAAATAACTTTATAAAGAAATAAATTAATTAAAAGTTAATTAAGAATACCTAAGAATAATAATAATCGTATATTTTAAAGAAGTATTTATCTATTCTAAGCTATATCTAGTTAGATCCGACCCGTTCTAGGCTAATCCGAGCCGATTTTAGTTAAATCTAACCTATTTTAAATTAATCTAAACTAATTTTAGCTAGTTCTAACTTTTTCTAGTACTTATAAATTAATATAAATTATAAGTTTAGTATTTTTCGCTAAGAAGATAAATATAAATAGGGTACTTAGTATAGCGACTTTAATAATATTAAGAAGAGAAGAAATAAACGAGTTAGAGCTACTAGTAGAGTAGTAAAGTATAACTATATTAGATATATAAATAATAGAAGATATAGAAGACTAGTATAAGGTATTACCTAAATAAGTTATATTTATATAACTTTAATTCTATATATAAGTAATTAAAGGAATTATATATAAACTAGATAATAATATAATTATATAAAGTATAGTTATAAGAGTTAACTCCTAGATTAATTTAAGAATATTATCCCTATTCTTCGCGCTTTTAGAGAGGGTAGAATAGCTAGTACTATTAATAGTAATAAACTAACTAAAACTAGTACTACTAGTACTAGTAGTAGTAAAGATAATAGAATAGCTTACCTTAATAAAATAAGTAGTAGTAAAACTAAAGTTATTAACTTTACCCCTAGTATTAATAGTACTAGTTTTTATAGTAAAAGTAGAGTTAATAGAAGAGATCCTATAAATACCGAGAAAAAGTAAATTAATTTTAGAAAAAGTATAGAATACTTAATTATTTTTTAAAAAAATAGTATATATAGTATCGATAAATAAAAAAAGTAAATTAAATTTAGATAAACTAGTAATAATCGTTAAACCGATTCTAATAAAAAATAGTAATAAATACGATTACTTCTATTAAAATACCCCTACTCCCCGAATAAAAGCCTACTTTATTAAAATTACCGATAAAATCGCCGATAAATATCGATAACTAAAGTTAATTAGAATTATAGTAGAACTAGTATTTTTAACTAGAGATTATACTAGTATAACTAGTAATTTAATTAAAAAGTATTAATATAGATTCGAAGATTATTAGAAAATAGAAATTAAATTATTTAAGATCTAAGAAATTAGAAGATATTACTAGATAGGTTATTTAGAAGTATATAATAAAGAGGTTACTAACCTCGATTAGAATAGATCTAAGCTAGGGTAATTTAAAAAGGCTAGAACCTAATATAAATACGGGTTTTATAATTTAATTTCTAATAGGGCTTAATATAAAACTATATAATACTTATATACTAAATATATTAATATAAGTAGTTTAAGAAGGTTTTATATCGGCTATAAAGCCCTTATAAGCCTAAGAGAGGCGAAACCTCTAAGAAGAGGTCTACGACCTAGTTATATAGCCTAAAAAAACTATAGAATAATATCTAATTAAAGTAGAATAGTTTTTCGTTAAATACTAAACCCTATTTAAAATCGAGATAAACTTCTATATAAAAGCCCTAGTAAAAAAGTACTATAAGAGATTTATTAATCTATAAGACCTATTATTAGTATTTTAAAAAAAAACTTAATTATATAAGAATAAGTTTATTACGAGATAATTAAATTAATTTATAAATTAAATAGTAATTAAAAGTCTTATAAAGTAATAAAAAATACTAATAGTACTTAGAATAATAGTAGAAGAAGTTCTAATTAAAAGACTAAACCTAAAAAATCTACTAAGGATAATAGTAATAAGTCTAATATAAATAGGAGTAAGTATACTAAATATAGTAAGAAGAATTATAAAAAGAATAACTACTATACTAATATATATATAAATAATTTAGCTTTTACTACGGAGCTAGCTAAATAAAATAGTATATAGAAGACCGACTATAGTAAAGGGGAAAAGACCTACTATAAATATTATAAACTTAAGTATATTATAAAAGAATATAATTTAAACTACGCTATATATACTTTAATAACCCTAGCTTAAATAGCGCTAATTTTATCTAGAGGTAATACTAATAATATTATATAGAGAGGAATAACTATAACTATCTAGGATATATTATAAATTAATATACTTTTAGTAATAGCGATAAAATAGTACTAGGCTTAATTATAGTTATTCGATATAAAATTAGATATCTATATTAGTAACGAGTTAATAAGGGTAGTTCTAAAGTTTAGAAAAGTATTATTTATTAGGTATCCTTTTAAGACGGGTAAAAACTTTATAATAATTACTTATATATATTTAGTTATAATTAAACTAATCGTCGATAAATATATAGTAAAATAATTAACTTTTATAAATATTATAATTATTTTAGATTTCTTTATTTATATTATTTTAAAGAAGATCTAGTACTAGAAAAAGGGTAAAATCGTAAATAATAAGGTTTATACTTTAAATAGATAAATTATAGCTAGAATAATAAATAATAACTTTTATTTAGATAAAAACCCTTAAAGAATAAATAAAGTATTACTTTAAGAACTAACGAAATTACCTAGAAAAGGTAATAATATAATTATCGTATTCCTAGTAAAAGTTAATTCTAAAAAAGAACTAGAAATTAGTTTTACTAAAAGTAAAGTAGAGAAAGTATAACTTATTTACCGAAAAATAGTATACCTAAAACTAAATACTTTAACTATAATTTATAAATATATAGATATTACTAAGCTAATTAGAATTAGCCCTTATAAAATTAAATAATTAATAGATAAAATAGTATATATAATATATAATAAATCGAAATCGCTAAAATATACCCCTAAATATCGTTAATTTTATAAAGTTATTCCTAGAAAAAGGTTAGTTTTAGATATATCCTCGAATAGATTTATTTTACCTATAGCGCGATATATAGTTTAAGTAATAGATAATACTTCTAGGTTTAGGAAAATAGTTATTATTATAAATAAAATTAAACTAATAGATTAGTACCTAGTTTTATTAAAAATATTTATAGTAAAATCTAAGACCCTAATAACTTAGATTCGGTACGATAATAGTACTAATATTAATATTAGTACTATTAGAGAATACTACTTAAAGAGGGGTATTAGGCTAGAATTTACCTTAATTTATTCCCTAAAATAGGATAATATCGTAGAAATAGGATTTAGAATAATTTTTACCCGGATATAATTAGTAATAATCGATAGAGAAATACTCTAAGAATTCTAGTTATATATATTAAAAATATATATAGATTTAATTAATTATATAGTAAGTAAAACTATAATAGAAAATAAAACCCCTATAGAAATATATTAAGGCTATATTAATAGGTATTAATTTAGACTACTACTACTTAATTTACTTAATAAAGTACTAGTACTAATAGCCCGGCTAAAATTAGATTAATTAAAGATTCTAAAAAATAAAGTTATAATAAGGATTATTAATAGTAGTAATTTAAAAACCGAAATACGAAAAGAATCTAGTAAACTAGTAAAGTTTAAAGGTTATTACTTATATAAAATAGCTCTAGATTTATTTAAGAAAATAATAATTAATTATAATATATAGTTCTACGAAGAATTATAAATTATAAATTTAAATAAAATTATAAAAACTTTATATACTTTAAAGATATTTAGGCTACGAAAAGACCGTAATTAAATCGGTATTATAAGTAATTAAAACTTTTACCGAAAAAGAGTATTAGTTAAATTTAATAATAAAGTATTAGAATAAAAGTATAAGAATAAAAGGGAGTTCGAAATTAATTTAAATATAGATAAAAACTACTAATAATAATAACCCTAG
>JAOYNU010051295.1:0-10743 GCA_026745395.1 Tympanopsis confertula | reverse complement strand
TGCACGTCTGAATACCAATTCTGGAAAAATGGCCAAACCAATGAAACGTACTATCAGGCATTCACTCGCTGGATAGGAGCCAGCCATCAAGCACCGGAACAGCTTACCATTCCGCTGATCAACTGTATGATGAATGCTTCATCGGAGTTCATGAAGAGTAACATGGCAAGCGCAAATGTGCTACTAGGTCTCACACCGAGTATTCTCGCTCCACTAGGTTCCAGTATCGACGAAACCTCTCTGTTGGCCATCGTGGGCAAGCGTCCGATCCTATCACTTGCTCTTGCGGCAAGATCACCGGCTGTTATCCCTCTCCAACTTCTTCACTACGCGAATCCGCTATCGATTCTCAAAGCGCGCAAAGATGATGGGGAAGATGACGACGACAGTAATGATCTTCCCGATCAATTCTTCCTCTATCATTTCGAGAGACTGGTGTCCATCATCGAGTATATCTTCCTCCTAGCTGCGATTGCCAATGTCGTCGAATTGAGCGTCGAATTAGGCTACGATACGACCCTGGCCTTCGCACCGGGGAACTCGCTCCTCACCGTTGCGTGGTCCTTTTTCGGTATCATAGGCCATTTATGCGGATGGATGAGTCTGGTATGGCTCACGCGGCGAGAGAACCGTACGCCGAAGCGAGACCATTTTCTCCGTCGTGGAATTTCATGGATGCGTGATGATTTCGACTTACATCCTCATTTGGCTAGTTTTCACGATAGCACCGGTAACTGGTAACGGTGTTGCGCAACGCTTGCTGAAATGGATGTTGATCGGGTACTCCAGAGACAGTCGTCCACCGAAGTTCAAATTCATGCGACAGAGTATATGGACTTTATTGTGGAATTCCACCTTGTCGGTGATGACCTGTATTCATGTGATTCTGGGTACGTTGGTATTTTCTAGTATGCTGTTCATCTCCGCGAGAGATGCGGTGTATGTGCTGGGTCGATTCATGGCTTCGGCTATTGTTTGTCGGGTTATCTTGAAGTATGAGTTGGCTAAGCTGAGGATGCTATATAATATGGAGAAACCGACGTCTTTCAGTACAACGATGGCACGGAATATAAGCCGGTGACTTCGAACATATGAGCTGGTCTCCGCTCAAGAAAAGGGCTCGAGCATCACACTTTTGCCGACATGTGTGCTCATTTCATTCTCTTTCGTGGCCACTAGCATGTCTTGCATCATGTAATTCGAAAGCAAAGTATTTCGGCATCAGCTTGTGATAAATTCAAGACAGTAGGTTCAGTATTGCGATTGTGCGGTACAGAGACCTCTCTACGACAGCCTAATGGTACAGTATGGTACGGGATGTACAACATGAAAACCACTTGAATGCATCCTGAGGCATGGGACCTCAGAGTGGTCGCGTCACGCGCAATGAATAAATTTATATGAAGTTTATGCACTCATTCTAATATGTCGAGAATATTTATCACTTATATTCAAGCCCGGCCAGCGGACGACTGTT
This sequence comes from Tympanopsis confertula, assembly GCA_026745395.1. Taxonomy (NCBI): domain Eukaryota; kingdom Fungi; phylum Ascomycota; class Sordariomycetes; order Coronophorales; family Scortechiniaceae; genus Tympanopsis; species Tympanopsis confertula. The sequence continues at coordinate 9,266 of JAOYNU010051295.1, read as the reverse complement.
CAAGATGGGCATGAGTCTTCTGTCGGGCAGACTTAGAGTCACTGTTGATAGACTCGGCAGCATCAAAATGCGGCAGTGTTGCCGGCCTATCAGTATCGTCGGCGTAATCATCCTTCCATCCTTGCTCAGCATCTGGGTCAATCCCGTCATACATATCATTGATCTCCTCAAGCGTTTTGCCTGCTGTCTCTTTGAGACAGAAGTGGGTAAAGCCCACGATGAGCACATCGAGGAGACCAAATAGTAAGAAAGTGCCCCAGCCGATTCCGGCCATGATGTATGGGGTTGAGAAGCTCCAAACGAAATTGAAAAGCCACTGAGAACCAACACCGAATGCAACTCCTGGCTCCCGGATTCGGGTGGGGAATATCTCACTGGCGCAGGGCCATGGCAGTGGACCCCAACTGAGGTTATATGCGATAATATCCAAGTATATCAAAGCCACTGTCGCGATGCCGGCGGATGATACCCCGCCGTCTGAGGGTGGATAGGATTTGACAACAGCAGCGGTGGCGAGCATGCACGCCGCCATGAATGCGGCGCCAATAGATAGGGTTGGACGGCGCCCGAATCGATCAGACATGAAGATCACAAAAAAGCCACAGGAAACGACCTTGATGGCTCCGAAAATGCCAGTGAGTAGAAGGTTCTTGTCTCCAGGGCCCACCAGCAGTGAAAAGAACTGCGGACCAAAATAAGCCAAGGCGGTGGATCCAGTCGACTGTTGAGCGAGGAAGAGACCGCCTCCAATAAGGAGACGATGCATGTTTGGGCCTTCGAGAAGCTCCTTTAGTCGGAAGCCTGCCGTTGCATGGCGTTCTTCCTCGAGTCCCCGGCGCATTTCCTCGAACTCATCGTTGACAAGAGGGCCATCTCCCGCACGAATCCAAACAAGACTTCGCCATGCCTCGTCGGTCTTGCCATGAGCTAGCAACCATCGGACGCTTTCGTGCAATGAGAGCATGCCAATACCCATCAAGGCACCAGGAACGAGCTGGAGTCCAATCGGTAACTGCCATTGCCGGGCACTGGTCGGCATGAACTTGACACCGTAGTCAATCCAATATGAGACCAGGATACCAATTGTATAAGTAAATTGATAGCAACTTCCTAGCTGGCCACGAATCTCCTTTGGGCTCATTTCAGACATGTAGATCGGGATAATGGTTGCAGATCCTCCCACTCCCAGGCCGCATATAACACGCCCGACGTAGAAGAGGGCTAATGAGTGCGAGTCGATGACTTCCAGCACGACACCAATGCAGAAGACTAATGAGCAAAGCATCATGGCTATGCGTCTTCCAAATCGGTTTGTGATAGGCCATATGATGAAGCAAGCTGCAAATGCTCCAGCCTGCTGGATGCCTACTGCAACGGCGCTGATTCGAGTCTTTTCCTCAGCGGTGAAGCGGAATGATGTATCAAACGAGCCAAATGTGAGAACACCGCCTGTACGAGCGAGCAGATCATTAGCTCTTCAGCTCAACATAACTCAATCACTATCGACAGAGCTTACCAATTACTCCAGAATCATATCCAAACAATGCTCCTCCACAGCACAGCACAGCAGCCAGCCAGTACGTGCGCCATCGGGCCTTGATAAGCCGCGAGGCTTCCATCATCGAATCTGCGTCCTGACCTTGCAATTGAGACTGATCAGGATCTTGCGGCACTTGTGTATACGACGAGCTAGACAGCACTGTAGCGTTCCACAAATTGAGAAGTCGACCTCTCCAAACTGCGTAAACAGATTCAGGAGAAGTGGAGGCGGGCTGGGTGGGGTGTCTTGATATAGCACCCCGGATTCCCTCGCCAGACATCGTGGGGAAGAAGAGAAGGAAGATCAGGACTAGCCTGAACTTCCCAAATGAGTCAATGGCGGTCGGTCGAAGTGTAAAGTCTGGGTCTCATGCTGCATCTGGTTGCGTTTCATGCTCCGGATTTGCTCGGGCGGGCCCAGACGCGGGCGGTGGAGGCTTGCAGACGTCATGGACTGCCGAGAGCCGACGGAGCTGGGCGATTAACATGGCGTGATGAGTGTCTCGGGAGTGCGCCCGTGTAGCATGGTTCTTGATTTGGGTGTGTGCAGTGCGGATCTTGAAATCATGTTTGCGTGTAGCTGGGACAGGGGGGAGGCCGCGGGAGTTGCCGCAGTTGTTGTGACTCTGGAAATGCTGGATGCGGGCAATTTTCCCCCGCAATCGAGAGCTCCACTGCCGAGAGCCGATGGCCGATGTTTATGATCGGCGTTCGCGTATGCAGCTGGTTTCTGGTAGCGTGGGGATATCGGGCCCTGCCAATGGCCATATGTCAGGCATTAAAGGAGTACACATTGTTTGTTGCCAAAGAATTGATACTCCGAATATGAGTAGAGAAAATATAATATTTATCTTCGGGTCTTTGTTTTCGCTGTTGCCGGCCTATGTGAAAGAAAGAGTGGGGATGGAATGGGTGTTGCAATCATGGGTAGGTGGGAGGTGACAGATTGGACAATGGAGGAATGAAATATTCAAGAGGAAATTCGGTGACGATATCACAAAATGGACTTGAAATAACTACCCCATTCACTCCCTCTTATCGACAAGTTTTGACAAATTCAGTCTACAGTTTGCCAAAGGCAACTAACGCAATTTTCATTTCCTATTGGAGATTGTCCTCTCAGGGATCATGTCAATCGGCCTGACACTTAACTGTCTTTAATTGTTCTTACATTTATGTACTGAGCCTATGTCTATTGCAAATATCTATGACTTGCGGTGCATGATACCAGCAGAGGCCTACACATTATTAGCAAGGGAATATGTAGTCTTGGATGAAATGATACATACCTGGTGGCTGGGGAAGACTAAGGTATCGGCAATGACCACGTTCTCACGACGACCGGCGGCGAAAACAACAATTTCAGCAATGTCATCGCCAGTCAAAGGCTCACAACCCCTATAGAGACAATTAGCTCAAAGCTTCAATTATACTTTTCGAATCTACTTACTTGTAAACAGCATCAGCCTTCGACTTGTCTCCGTAGAATCGGACAACGGAGAACTCCTGTTTATTGTTAGCTTTGTTTAGTCCCGAAGTAGGTAGGTTCTAGGAGTCATACTGTCTCGACTTGACCGGGGTCGATCTCGATAATGCGAATGCGGCTGGCGATCAGCTCCTTGCGGAGAGTCTCGGAGAAAGACCGCACAGCAGCCTTAGTAGCACAGTAGATACCACCACCAGCATAAGGCTCACGACCGGCAATACTGCCGATGTTGATGATGTCACCGCGACCGCCCTCGTCTCTCTTCTTGAAGATTGGAAGAATAGCCTGGGTCATGTTGATCAGACCGGTAACGTTGGTGTCGAACATGACCTTCATGTCCTCACCCGTGATCTCAGGAGCTTGTGCGACACCCTTAACAAGACCACTATAAACCAGTTAGCTACCCCTCTTGTTCCCCGCATCCTTATCTAGCTTTCATGACTCACGCATTGTTCACAAGCACATCGATCTCCTTGAACTCGGCGGGGAGAGATGGAACAAAGTTGTTGATCTCCTCTGGGTTGCTAATATCCAGCTTGTAAGGCAAGACCTTGACGCCATCGCCGACCTCGGCCTTGATCTCCGCAGCGACCTCGTTCAGTGAATCGATACGGCGCGCAGTCAGGATAAGCTTGAGGTTCTTGGGGGAGGTGCGCGCAAACTCCTTGGCTGTGCTCTTTCCAATTCCGGAAGAAGCTCCAGTCACAACAATTGTCTTGCCTTCAAGGCGCTTTGCCATGGCGGAGGCCATCGTGCGTCGGAGGAAGGCGGGGTGAACGGATAAGGCGAACGGGTTTGGTCTAGAGGACGGGCCGAGGGGACGGACGAATTGGCGCAGCAGGCTAATTGATCTTGTAGAGTTCTTAATCCAGCTCATAGAGATGAGAGCAATTTCTTCTCAATGAACGGCAAAGAAAACAATAGAAGGTGGGGATGTGTTGGCGTGATAGCAAGTTATGTAATCTGGTACGCCGGTGTTTAGTCCGAGATGCGGCACCGGAGAAAGGCCGGTGCGACAAAACCCCGGGCGGAAACGTCTCCTTCCATTACTATTGAGGTCAAATCTATAGTTACATGATGTGTTTTGATATCGTATCTTGGAGGATTATTGATACGCCTCGTGTGATCAGAACAAGCAATATCTTTATCGCCTACTATCATGTGCTGATGGCGTCATCTATGCCTTCTCTTGCGTCAAGACCGGAGCTCCAAGCAGCTTTTTTTTAAAGAAAATAGAACGAGCCCAAGGGTATTTATCTTCTGATATGAACATAATTACGTACAGAATACACGCATATATCAGCATGTACTATTCATCTGCTGTGTAGAGAAGCGACAGTTTGCATGAGCTGTGCTGTGCTATTTTCAATATCCTCAGAAGATAGCCAGCAAGCAGGTAGTGATCCAGCGTCAGAAACCTTGAAAGTGTTGGGGAAATAAACCGCAGATCTTCTACACTTGCTTTGCATGATGTTCTGACTTTTTATCTTCAGTGAAACCCTGGAATGTCGGCAACATTGAATAGAATTTAGAGCCCTGGGGGAGCCGATTTCCAAGGTTCCTATTTTTAGAAGACAGATTAGCTTTCAACTTTGTCAGATCCCACTTAAACACTTGAATACTAAGATCAGACTAGTAGGTATATTTGGTTAGGTATCCTCGCACACTCCCGAAGTCTTCTTGCGTGGTAGAGCTTCCCGAGGTCTTATCGGAGAAGGGATTATCGTTGCGATGGATATATTTCCCTAGCGAGAGCACTGCCCAAGTGAATTGCGTCACCAAGCTCGAAGAGGACGCATTTAATTAATTCAGTGGCTGCCCGATCGAATAGGATCAAGGAACCTCGATCTAACACGGATCACTCAAGATCAAACGATCTATGCAAAACACGTCATCGCGACAGCGGGAGGGCCAAGCTTTTGGTGACGTCGATGAACCCGCGATCGAGTTATCGATTTCGCGATCCTCCACCTTTCCCCCTCCCCCTAAACACCTCTCGACCTGGTCCTCCTAACAGCACCAGGTATGGCGACAGCAACGGAAGCTAAAGCGGTGGGGTATAACCTCCAAGTGGACTTTGTCGTCCGTTACATCTTCGATGATTCAGGTTAGTGGGAGCTCCTGACGACCTCCGAATCAAGCTAACCCCCTCTCTTCCAGACCAAGCGGGCGCAATTGAGCAGCTTGAGAAACTTCTCCAAGCTCTATCGGATATTGGACTACAGACTGAAGTCCGCCAGGGAGACGAATCTTCTCTCCTTGTTTTTGTGCGCGCTGCGAGCAAGCCGTTGAATCGGGCGGTGTATCGGTCGCGGTGAGTGGTGCTCAGAAGAAGCGGCACACTCTGCTTCTTCACCTTACATATACAATCCTTATGCTGATTATTTTTCTTGAAGTGTCCGAGACTGGTTATACGGAATTCGCAATGCAGAACCGGAGCAGGGAAACTCGATCGAGCCCGAGACAGAGGCGGAACGCCTGCGGGTGATCTACAGCATGATCACTCTCCCGGCCCACGAGGGCGGCGCTGGAATCACCCCAGAGCACGGCCAATGGAAAAACGTGGCAGCGATCTTCCCCTTGCATGACGAAGAGACAAACAAGCGGTGGATACGCGATTGGAGCTCAAAGACGTTCCTGTCGGAGGACGACCTTGATCAAATCCGCAACAAATTTGGAGAGAGCGTGAGTTGTTCCATAATTAGAGCGAAGAAGCCTTCTAATACTCTGAATAGGTTGGGTTCTATTTCTCATTCCTCCAGTCATATTTCCGCTTCTTGGTCTTCCCGGCCATTTTTGGATTCAGCTGTTGGTTCCTGCTAGGAGGGTATTCGATTGTCTATGCTCTTGGTAACTCGTTGTGGTGTATTTTCTTTGTTGAGTACTGGAAACGCCAGGAGTCGGACCTTAGTTGCCGCTGGCAGACTAAAGGCGTCTCTGCTGTGCAGACTAAGAGACGCCAATTTTTGCCCGAGAAAGAAGTGCGCGATGATACCACCGGTGAGACTCGCGGCGTGTTCCCAGTGACCAAGCGAATGCAGCGACAACTTCTCCAGGTGCCTTTCGCCATGGTTGCCGCGATTGGACTTGGTGTGATCATCGCAACTTGCTTTGCAATTGAGATTTTCATCTCAGAGCTCTACAATGGCCCTTTCAAGAGTTATCTGGTAAGTAGATTCATGCAAATGCACATTGGAATCAATTGCTGACTTCTCAGGTCTTTATCCCAACCATTCTGCTCTCTGCGCTCGTTCCAACTATGAGTGTCGTCCTGAATTCTATCGCAAGCAAGTTGAACGACTACGAGAATCACGAGACTAGCGATGCTTATGACGTCGCATTAACCCAAAAGGTCTTTGTGATCAACTTTATCACCTCATACCTGCCAATCTTCTTAACGGCATTTGTCTATGTGCCCTTCGCCGGCCGGATCGTCCCATATTTGGATGTTTTCCACCTTACAGTCCGCCCATTTGTGTCCAAGGAAGACTGCGCGACAGAGACAACGGGTACCCACTTCCAGATTGACCCAGCACGCCTTCGAAACCAAGTGGTTTATTTCACGGTGACCGCCCAAATCGTTGGCTTTGCCATGGAAACCATCGTCCCATACTTGAAACAGCACGCCTTCCGCAAGTACAAGGAGTTTAACAAGAAGCGCACCGCCGAGCGCAACGGTAGCTCAGATTCACCAGAGCGCAAACCGACAGTGTCATTCGATGACCCAGCCGAAGAGACTGAATTCTTGACTCGGGTTCGTAACGAACTCGAACTACCAGAATATGAAGTGACCGATGACCTGCGTGAGATGTGCATTCAGTTCGGATACTTGGCCCTCTTCGCAGCAATCTGGCCATTGGTCCCTGTCTCTTTCCTAGCCAACAACTGGCTTGAGCTGCGATCCGACTTCTTCAAAATCTGCATGGAGTTCCGCCGCCCTACCCCATTGCGATCCGACACTATTGGCCCATGGCTCGATACTCTCGGTTTCCTTTCCTGGGTGGGCAGTATCACGACCGCAGCATTGGTCTACATGTTCAGCGGCAACACCCAGCACGGTCCTAATGGAGAGCCAACCGACATCAAGGGCTGGGCTTTACTTCTCACAATCTTCTTTGCGGAGCACCTGTACCTGATTATCCAATATGTTATCCATACCGCTATGACGAAACTTGAGCCACCCAATGCGCGCAAAGTACGCGCTGAACGCTACTTGGTTCGCAAGCGTTATCTGGAGTCAACGCTGCACTCTCCGACTGACGACGGGTCTATTGAAAAGAGCGCAGAGGCTGCAGGGCTTGGCTTGTCGCGCTCAGCCCTAGAAGATGATGCCCGGGACACGACTCTTCATGATGCCGACCCAGCTGACCGTTTCTGGAAGCGCCAACATGGATGGGATGAGTCTGCTAAGATTGGTGCTGGGATTATCAAGGCTCAACCCATCAAGGGGACTGAGAAGAAGGAGCAGTAGGGGCTGACTGATGAGAATAGAAGAGTACAAAATTGTGATATAGGCGGCTTGTTGTGATTTATTTGTTCTTCCGGGTGTTTCCGTTGGCGAAATGCAATTTGAAGAAACCAAATCTCCTCAATACTAGAGAAGACAGTATTGTACACCCCGAGGTAGCAGAAATGTGTCCCATAAACCTTGGAAGCTATAACTGTGTTTCGGATGGAATCAGACTGGCAAATCATGATCTAAATCAGTAGTATAATACAAGGTATCTATCCGTCTATCTCTTAAATACAAACAACTAGAGTGGAATATTTTCAACGTCGAAAGCGAGGCAATGGAAGACGATCCCTGCTCAGCTTCCTATCTGATTGGAACTTGGTTCGTTCAACCCATCCAACTGGCCCAGCGATTTCCTCGAAGGCCGCACGGTTCGAAGGAGTATCCCAGAACTCGTGGCGTTCACCATCGGCAACGTCTTCCATTTCGTATTTGCGCTCCCGAACAATACCCCTGAGCAGCTGGTGGACCGTCGGGCTTGCATCCAAGCCGGCATTGTGCATGTCATGGAGCAAGGAAACAACACCATTCAGATCCTTCGCATGATCCCAAGAGAAGAGAATCATCTCGTCATATAGCGCGGGCGAAACTGCAAAGAAGGTAGAAGCTTGGCCTTGGGCTTTCATGGCAGTTCGGAATTGGCCGAGGATAGGAGAGTCGGGGAAATAAGTGGCGAGCATGCGGAAGACTTGAAGGAGGAGCTTAGGGTAGAGTTCGGAAATCACAACTTCTGTAGGCAGAATAGAGGGGATTTCAATTCCAGTCGAAGTCGCTTGTTTAGACGAGTCGATAGTTTCATCCAGGCTATGCACGATGGAGAAGACTTGGTTTGTGCATACATCCCAGACTCCGGCGTCGCCCTTTTCTTCCTGGATGGTTGTAAGGAGTTTGTCTGTAATCTTAGTGACTTCTCGGCGGATGACCATGTTGATTGCGTGTCTCTCTGTAAGGAGAGGATTCTCCCATTTGTCATCCCACTCTTCGTTTGCAGAGACGATATCCTTTAGCCGGATCGTATGTAATGGAGCCTTATCCGATGGCTCGAGTATGTACTCAGAATCGCCCTCATCAGGAGACTCTGCTTCGATATCTTCTTGTGTCTCGGTTTGATCTTCCAGGAAAGACGCAGGCTCGTCTTTTCCAATCACTGTAGAGACTGGATCTTGTGCTTCGTTCCTCGGATTGGAATAGTTTGCAGAGAGAGTCGGTGTAGCAAGAGCCTCCCCAAGTACCTTTAAATATTGGCTTGTATCCGATTCAATGCTGCTGTCTCTTGGTTGCAGCGCTGGTCGAGATTGTGGCCCTTCATAGTTTTCCTCAGGGGAAAACCTTCCGATCAGACCACCAAACGCCTTCCTCTCCCTTTCAGTGAGTTTGTATTCTGGTTTTATTTCCGGTGGCGGTGGGGTAGGAGTTGGCGCAGCCGCAGCTCTTGCTTTCGCTTTGCGCTGGAGGTAGCTCGTGCGGCGTGGACGTTGCGCTGAGATCGAGGATGGCGCATTCTGCGATTCTTGTTGTGGTTGGTCATCGGGATCCGCTTGCTCATTTTCAGTTGAATTGGCCCTTAGCTCGCGAAAATATCTCGAGTCATAGTGGTTGAATCGGCATGGAATCGATTTGCGGAGAGAGGTCGACCATGGCGAAAGTGTACGTGTCTGGTAAAGAAACGGGAAAGGCGAGGTAGTCACAGACAGGAGTAACTTTCTATTCAGAGGAGATGCCATATGC
>JAOYNU010051184.1:0-10751 GCA_026745395.1 Tympanopsis confertula | reverse complement strand
CGACTATAGCGTTAATTGATATCGTTTGATCCCGCGGGAGACTAAGTCCTCACCAACGATACGTGAAACCCTCACACCTTCTTGAAATGGAATCCTCAATGCTAGCTCAAGAAATGGGACACATGCTCTGAGGGACTGCATACGGCCTAACAATCGATGCTCATACCCTGAATGGCGCAGTCGGCAGTCCATGGCGGTATCCATCCGTCCGGTGGGTCCGGCTCTGGCCAGTCTAGATCCCATTGTCCTCAATAGGTATCATGCCCGTCAACCAGGCGATAATTCCACTTGCCCTGTGGTTCGCGCTAGCATGTAAGTGATGCAAGATCGGAGCTGCACGCATGTGCCTCCCCTGCCCAGCCTCGATCCTTCCTTTGGGGGATACGAGAGGACGACATGTATGGCGATTTGACGCGCTCTTTCTTTGTCCGCCTCCAGACAGGATAAGTCGACAGGATGACCAAACCTAGGGTGCCAGAGATGTCAGAGGCTTGCTTGACCATACGTACCGCGGTATCAAGACATGGTCCCGATGCTATTCGTCGTCTTTTCATGGTTCATTGGGTGGCTCCCCGCCTCGTTAAAGCGCTTGGATTGGGCGAATTCAACAGGTGATTTTGTATGGGTCGTCCACACTTGCCGCGTTCCATGTATTGATATTGTTTTATGTCGCAGACGGTGCCATGCTGCAACTGATGTCCGTCACTTTTCTCGTCGGGGCCCATCGTACATGGCTTAAAGCCGCTTCCAAGCCCTTCATTGCGTTTATAAATATTTTTCTTCATCATCATCATCATCATCACTACTATCATTGTTAGTTTGCCGGGCTTTTTTCTTCTTTGGTAGGCGTGTTTACCATGGCGTCAAGAAGCGGAAAAAGATGATGGGCTAACATGTGAGCAATAGAGTGGCATCACACTAAATTTTACAATACCGATAGTGAGACCTTGGGACAGCCCTAGAGCCTAGATATTTGCCCTCCACAAAAGCCGAAACATCAGAGCCATTTCTGGATAATCTTAATTACAAGCCGTGGCTGTAATGGGATGATTTCTCGCACGTTGCAAGTGCCGAGTTTTCTGTCAAGAATGATGCATCACATGCGATGTTGTCACAACGGTCGATTGGATATACGGCAGGTTTTTATTTTTATTTTTATTTTATTTTTCAAAAGTTGGTCCACTAAGCCTTGAACTTATTAGCTGAAGTCGTGCAAGAACCTGAAGATCAGGTCGATTTGATGCTTAGATGACGCATCCCCACAAGGATCCTCAAATTTCTTGACAGCAATCAAGGCGCTCTATTAACTTCCATCAGGATAGAAAGAGCCGAGACGCTCGAGGCAGATAAGACATTGCAGCCATTTATCGGCGTGTCCGTCAACTATATTTCACGCCTCGTCTAACATTGAGCGCAACAGCGTAATCAGCATGGCTCATTCATTAAGGCGGGATTCCCGCGTGATGAAGGCATTAAAGAATCTCTTCATAATCGTCGAAAGGAAAATGAGAGATGACCGCAGTCTTCTCAATATCAGTGCTTGAATGTTCCATCAAACCATCCTTGATGCTCTGAATGACAGCCTTGGACCGCTCAAAGTCATCATTCGAAACCCAACCAAGAGCGTCTGTCCCTATCAAATCCCTCATCTCGCCCAATTCCTGTAATTTTTCCTGCTCTTGGCGATGGTGCTCATAGCATTCCTTTATTTCTGCCTCGGAAAAATGAACTGGGCATTCCACAGATCTCGTATCTGCTCTTTTTTCCAAAGACATAGGCCAATTTCCGAGGGCTTGTAACATGACGTACTTCAACGAGACAGAATCCCCTTCCCATGGAGCCTGCGCATGGTGATAAAGCTTGGCTCGAAGCATACAGTTTTCCGTTCTGATGGCGTCGAAATGATCTGGCTGTAATTTCATGGTCAATGCAGCATAATAAAAGTGATCAATCCGTCTCCGCATCGTCTCTTGAACGGTGTGCTGTTCTTCGGAGCTGAGTAGATCAAAATTTTCTGGCAGTTTGACCTCTGGCTTAGATAATCTCTCAGAAAATGCATCGCCCCAATTTTGAAAGTGACGAGGAATTCCAGCGCATAGACAGAGGGGTAAAATGACTGAATGCTGCCAATCAATAATTCCTATCACATCATTGGAGGTATTGACTAATATGTTATTAGGTGAAAAGTCTGGATGGCGCAGAGTCGGGCGAGACAAGCGGTCTTCTGAAGGAATGTCAAGAAATGGCGCTAACTTCAGGAAATTGGCAAGGATGTGTTGGTATTGAACGGGCGAGAGGTTCTTAAATTGGTGTAGCTCTCGGAGGTACCTTTCAACGTGTAGGCGTGGTTTGCCATATTTTTCACAATATTCCATCTCGCGCCTAGCGGGGGCTTCAAAGCACAGAGAGAACGTATTCCCTGACTTGAAGTCAATAATTTTCATACACACCCGGGTCAGAAATTTTTGGATGAAAACTTACAAGGGCCACGGTGAGCCCCCAAGTGAGCTCTTTCCTGATACCACCATTCAAGCTGCGCAGTTGGGCCAACGACAATGTCACCTGAGACTGGGATAGAGTTATGTGATTTGCCAAGATCACGGCGGTGATAGAGACTTCCACTTGCTGGGAAATGGATGTCCATAAATCGTCTCTCCAAATCAACAATCTGTCGCATGATTTTGACTCTGCTTTTAATATCCATAGAGAACCACTGATCACTCAAGGGTAATCCTTCGAGTCTTTCAAGAAGGATATACTCAGTTCCTACAGCGTTGGTCCGATCCGGAGAATAGGCAAGGACTTTGGGGACTGGAAGATTATGAGCCCGCAGGAGTGAGAGAGTTGCAGCTTCACTGGCAACTGCATAATGCTTCGGAACAGTTGTCTTGTAAGGCAGCCTAGCAAGGACCGTGTAACCATCATTGAATGTAATTTGCAAGACACGGTTAAAGCCACCCTCGGCGAGTTTTGTTATGGAGGTCACATCATTGAGAGGTCGGCCGATTGCATGACAAGCTGCCCTTGCAAGAGCATCCGCGTCAAATTGAATTCGTCGTTCATCACGGCGGAGACCTTCGTTGAATCTAATTAAGGCAGCATGTCAGTTTTATCGCGAAGGACGCGTTCCAGAACAAACCGTCAAGACTCACAAAAAGCGGCCGGAGGTATACTCAAACAGGTCAGGATTTATGGTCGACATCTTTCTGTGTGATGGGTGCGAAAAACGAAGTAGATAGCTCGAAAAACGGCGCATTTTCGGGCAGGTGGTTGTTAACAGCAGGACGAACTTCGGCGTAGAAAATTGTTGCTGTCGCCCCGAGATCACGTGATGTCAAGCTAGACCAACAGGCAATAGCAAATGTCAACGGTCAAGCCATTGAAGGACCGCCCTAAATGCAGTTATCGACGCGCCAGAGAATTTTCTCATTCGTTTCAGTTGATTACAGCACTTAGATCATTAGATAACATCAAGCACGAGTCACTTCGTGCACACGTGCTAACTGTCGGTGAAATCACACCAGATGTGATAGTTAGCCGCCCAGCTGAACAATCAATAAGTCTACAGAGAACGATTGGACCATTCAGGTTCATCTCCATCGTTTACCCACCTCTCCCCTCCCGACCGTTATCAGTAGTTCAAAAATAAATCATATGCAGCGATGGTGGCTTATGCATTCAGCCCGCAAAAGGACTCAGTCAGCTCCAGATTTCATTCAGGGCGCGTACTCCCTAAGGCGCAAGTTAAGAAATTACTGGGACACGAGTTTATGGTCCAGGGTATATAAGTAAGAAACATTTCCCTCTCTTGTCTAAGGAAACCCAACTCATACATTATTGCATATAACAAGATCAGGTAAGTACTCTTTACTCGGTAAGAAATCAGCTGTTTGACAACATCTAGCTACATCAATATGCCGAACAAGTGGACTAAAGTCAAAAACACACTACTAAATCATGCAACCGGCTATAAGAAACTAGTGCGACCAAGTGTTGCCCTCCACAAAACCGCATTCCCGAAGACAGCGGCAGATCTTGAGAGTCTGGGAGTGCGTTTCGATTTTGCGGGCACTATCGAGGAGAGCGGGAAGAAATTCCACCGATTCCAGGTTCAGGTAAATGCAGGCAACAAAATCCCAACTTCCTGGAAGCAGTGGAGACAAAGACACGAAGAAGGGACCCACGGAATTGTTGCAACCATCAAAGTACCAGACGACGGCACAAAGGAAGATGTTCAGGCGGCTCTCAATGCTGTCGACAGTGAGATCGACTAGATAGACATCCAAATCCCAAGATGTGTCCAAATGGTGGGCCTTGCTGATGGCGGTGATCCTTCCGTGCTTTAGTCACGATGCTCCCCTCGTGTATTCATAGAGAGATTGGGGCTTGGAAACTACCCTGATAGAATCTGCATTACATCTCACAAATAACCTGTGAGGTCAATGACGAAGTGCCTTGATGCGTATGTACAATTATGAGGAGTCGAAAGCGTTCTCTTTTAGCACGTGGGGGGCATCGGAAGCGGGGTTACCAAATCATCTCGCCCGGTGCACCACCAGACTTGAAAAGAATAGCACGAAGGGCTGGAGAATCCGCGGCGAGATGATTGATGTAACACACCCTACGGCTGCCTTTAATGACATTATTTACTTCAGTTCATGCGCAATGAACAAGGGCGTCCATTCATCAACTAGCTAAGACCCATCCATACATAGATGGAACTTGTGAAAGTTGTTCACGATTCCTATCTACCGTAGCATCCATAGTTTCACGGCCACAATTCCCAATGGTCTGAAAAGAGACGCTGAAATGAGCCCAACAGTGCCATTCCATGTACTCAACTGAGAAAAGTGTCTATCGGACCCGTTCAACCCGGTGGCTCAATGGGTACGATAGTTGCCCGAAAATCACGCAGTCGGGTAGAAATTCATCTTCGGTTGCAACGGGCGCCCGTAGGACGTGCATACCCCGCCAACTTTTTTTTTCCCGAATATCCCCGTCCAGATACTCACTCCCATGTCTTTCATGCTGCACCGCAGTTCTTGAAATCCATTTTGCATCTCAGTGCTTGCAAATTCTCATTACGAAGAGACAGCTACAGTGCAGGTATGATTAAACCTCACCTTACTCAAACCAATATGACAGCAAAAGAATAATGATTGAATACAGTATCCTAGCAATCTGACTCCTCACGGAGCCCCATGGATCGACTTGCTGACTTTTTAAACGGTGCACATTGGCGTCAAACGGGTCAGAGCACATTCTTTTGCGATGATCCCAGGTTAGAAACAACGTTGGTTAATGTGGCTGAGCAACTGCCCTCTCAGTTGAGGGGTTGCGGGTTGCAAGCCTGGAAGATTACAGGCACCACGAAAATGGTCGAGCCTAAGGGATTCATCCAGCCTATATCTGGGACAGGTTCAATCGTTGGCGGGCAGACACTGGATTCTGAATCGCACCCAGTATCATTTGAAAATGAGATCATCTTGAGTGGCTCACTTCAATTTATTCTGGCTATTCCTCAACCACTTCCAAATTCAGAATGAGCACTAAGTACGACGTTGCTGCCACTGGTCCAATCGTATTCGCGCCTGTATTTTTATCGTTATCGCTGTTTTGAAGAGTGTCACCCGGAATACTCAGCCCCCCTGCCTGAGGTGGCTGTGAATTGCATATGAGCGTCCGACATAGATGGTGTGAACTGAGGAAAGTTGGAAGAAACAACAACATCCACGGGCGGATTTCCATAATCAAGATATGTCAAGCCTGCGGCACTCGTCGAAGCCGGGAAAAAGTATTGCGGCGATGTGGATGGGACCACTGTATCGATCGATGCTGGCAGGATGAACTGCGGAAAAGCACAAGGATGCATTGTTGAGACTGGAGTTGGATCAGGCTGTCCTGAGTAGCTTAAACTTTGTATAGATGGTGAACATTGATGTCCATTGTTATTTGTTGGTGTGGTCCGATTGCCTGATGAAATGTCTGACGGCGGTTGCCAGGCGGATGAGTAAAAGTCGGCCAGCCTGGGTTGTGAAACTGATGGTCCGCTTCTCGTACCGGAAGTGACCAGAGATGGGCTTGCTCGCAATTCACCATCTCCACGCACATCGTATTCGCAGGACCTGCTACTTCCAATAGCTCTTTGTCCATTTGTTGTCGATAGGTGGCTCTCTATCACTTGGTCCAGCAATGCCTTCATGGGCTCAAGGACTTTCGCGACCTCTTTTTCCGCCAATATATGTAAATTACGATCATTTGCTTCAGCTGGAAGCTTAAGTTGATCCAAGTGTTTCATCATAGCAATTCGGTTTGGGTTTTCTGCTGCTTTAGGGAGCTCCTTGGTCCATCTGGTGATTGTAAGCATATTGATCAAAGTCTAGTATGGGAAACATTACATTGATTCTGCGTATTCTTCGGGAAGTAGATATAGAGCTCCAAGCCCTCCAAGATCCTTGGCTATGAGACTGTAACGTTCTCCGAGGCCAACCCAGGCCCGAACTCGGCCTTCGATAATTGGGAGGCTGTCTAAGCACCCCGCGTCTTTGATCATATGGGCTATGAATAATGAGGCATCATCGTACTGATATCGACTGCCTGGCTGCACAGCATTTTTCAGCCGGAAGAGTATCACATAGAGAATTCGGAGCCGAATTTTCCCTATCCGCTCTTGCCTTTCGCAGTGAATTACGAGGTCATATAGTCGAGAAAATGAGCTCGTAAAATTCCAAGGTGAAACTTCTTTTTGGAAAGCAAGTCCTGGCAGGATAGTTCCATTTTCGTTGGTGGAAAAGAGTGACTCTCGCTGGCCCTGTAAGTCTTGGACAATCTGAGGAACTCGAAGCTGCTGAGAGGATTTTGAAATAGCTCTCTTGACAGCGGGTTGACGGGAACGACGGATATTATCGGGAATACATTTAAAAATCGTCTTGGATACTTCAATTGTTTGCTGTATGAATGAGAGTTATACAAATAGTGCCACTGCCGTCTGGATTGCACTCACCTGATTTCCCCAGAATCGAGTCTCATCCAGCTTGTCTTGACCGTTTCTCTCGGCCTCTTCGCAAGCAGATAGTATGTTGATTGCCAAAATCTTACTTTCTGAGGCACCCATCTTGCTACGGTCGTCGTATTGAAGACCTTGAAGAAGCTTGAGAATTGTGAAATGAGTGTTTGGACCGGCAAGAGGACCTAACAAAGGGATGGAAAGTGTGTAGCCGATTAATCGATTGATCACATGATTGAGCACCAAACGTGCTGCGCCATGTGCGTTGTACTACAATGGCTAGAGGGCGATTTGGTTCGCCAGATCCAATGTTGCCCTCCGCTTTCTCCACTTAGTATGGTATCATTGCATCTGAATGTGGAGAAGCTTCCCTCGATTAGACCTAGGCTTTCTGGGTAGAAAACCTATTCCACTTCGGTATGAGACTAGCCATGCATGTATATGTAAATGAATTTTATGATCTGGCCTAAACGAAAAGCACATTTGCAACCTAGGCGCCATCTAGGATAAAGATATTGCATTCTTTTACCATCCGCAAGGCTAACTGAAGTCCTTATCGCCTCGTATCGCGAACCTATCACATGACGGAATAGAGCAGAAAGTCATACGAGGCCGTAAACTCCCGAAGTGGGCACCCTTGCTCAGTCATCTGCACATACGACTGGTGGACGGCTTCCCAGATTGTGTTATCCCAGTTTGGGTTTCGGAGGAAGCTGCGCAGACCTTCGCTCGAGCCGCCTGACGCGTTAAAGTGCCAGGTAATCATTGCTAGTTTCTCAAGGGTCGAATAGCCGAGGGTTTTTACTACAGCTTCCGTAGTTGCAGACAAAATTGAGTCGTCGATCTTCAGACCATCATCGTCGCGTGCTGCTCGCAGGGCTTCGCAGGCGCTCAGAACTCGACTAGCATCATTACTCAGGTTTTCCGGAAGCATTTCCAATAGTCTCGAGTCCATCCGTAATTCCAACAATATTTTGATGGCTGATGTAGCTGGCCGATGGAGCAAACTGAGAGGAATTTTCTGTTTCTGTCAGAAGAATGACTAGGCAAAAAGGAAGTGCACTAACCATTTTCTTGCACGTTGGGTCAAAAAAGGTACGCTAAAATGAGGTAACGACATCTTCATATCGAAGGGGCAAGAGATAATCTTATAAGAGTCCTCGCAAGATCGATCTCTGACTACCTGGGTTCACTATGCTGCAGCTGTGATTTTGGCGGAATGTGCTTTATCCCCCCAAACAAGTTGCTTTCCTGGCTTCCTCGGTGGCTCGCAGGCTTGTTCGATTTTGCCTCTCGGTCCGATGATCTTTGGGATAATCAACAGATACCGGCAGATATGACCCTCACTGGTGGGGAGGAGGAGCTTGGCACCAGTGATGAGGAATCATCTTTACTAGGTTTGAAAAGCCCTGTGAATGAAATGCTTTGATCTAATTCGCGACGAATTGTGCCAGACGATGAAATCATCCAACTTCCATCACCAGCCCGATTAAGCAGCCCAACTACTAGTTATGCGTCTATTCAGACGGGGCAAACACCATTCCGAGTCACCATGGCAAGGCCACCGCTTGGAGAGAAATTTCGCCCTCTGTCGGGGCAGAAAATCCAAATCAGAGGGGAACGCGTAAGTGACCTGACAAAAGTCTTACAAATCACTTGGCTGCCCTACTCCCTTTTCAGCCAACGCCCTTAGATGTTGCACTCTTGACCACGATCGATTGTTTCACAAAATATCTGGGCCTATGGTACAACCATAACACTGTGGAGAGTCCAGAATTGCTCTTTGAGGTAGAATACCTCGGCAGATCAAGGGGAGTCGTCCGTTGCGGTTCATTGATTCCCGGGAGACCTAATTCGATACCCCATCATTTCGAACTGCTTATCAAGATTTCCAAAGCAAAGGAAATGGTACCTTGGGAGTCGCTCGGAGCCAGGGGCCAAGTCAAAAAAGAGAAAATGCTGCGTATCTTCATGGAATATAGTGCCAACGAGGGCTGCTCTGTTTTGCTACCTCAATCAGTAAACAGGACCACTACATGATTCTTCAGTATGTGGCATAGCTTTGCAACACATGATATACCATCTTTATTCTTCACCAGCTACATACCCGATAGAATTCACACGGAAAACAAAGTTGTGGGTGATGACATCTGCCCATGAATCAGTTCGGAATGCGAGCACAAAGACTTGCATGGCTAGATTCATTCGCTAAATCAGCATACAATGCATGCGTTGGTAACAAAGTGAGCATCTCAAAAAATCAGCAAGTAAAGACTAGAGAAGAGGAATGACTAGCCGCAAGCTCCCATACCACAACCTTGTTAAACAAGCCATCGTCCGCCTGCAAGTACAATCCACTGCATTGACTCTTCCCGCTCCATGGATCAAAGCGAAGCCTCAGAAGACGAAACGCGTTGCATGGTTGTGCGATCCTTTTTTGCTTCTCGAAATCGAACATCCACTTGTCCTGTCTGCCTCGCCTGCCGATCTCGACCGGATAAAGTGAAAGAGCACTGTGATGGCAAAGTCAGCAGGGGATGTCGCGAGCACGCAGGGCTTCAATTTGGAGGTCCGCTATTCAGAGAAAGCTACCAACGGGCGATTGGTTATAGTGCTTCAGCGCCCTTGGACCTCCCATCGACGTGGTCTGCTTGCGTTGATCTCGATACCATCATTCAGTACAAATTGACAAACATTGCAAATAGCCCTACCAGCAAGCTGGATTTACTCCTCCTGGCCGCCGAGAAATCAGCGATGGGCTTTATCTGTCCTGTCGATCTCACAACCTTCGATTCCATGCAATTACTTTGGAGGCATTGGCGTGATGAAAAACGCAATCCACTTCATGAACAATTCGCCTCAGATTCCGCGTATATCTTTATGACGCATACCAAACGGCGATGGGTTGCGCCATGCCAGCCGACGATATCTCCCAAAATCTGAGAAGGCAGGGGAGGCCATCTCCTAGAAGGTTTTTCAAGACAAGATACGTGATGAAGCAAATAGATGTGGAGACACTGCTTCGTCGATATAACACGATGGGACCGAGGGAACTTTCGATTTGAGCGCTGGTGACGTTGCCGCGGAGCCGCATTTTCAGCTGGGGGGTATCTAAGTCTGCATAATCAGAACTCCAACCCAGACATGCACCGACCACCAATTGCAGGACTAGCGCTGTCGGAAAATCTCTCATAAAAAATCGTTTGATCTTGTTCCTCCCAAACAAACTCCATAATAGAGTGTAGCCGACGATATTCAAGTATTCCGAATAGTAGGTGGTCTGCGACACAAAGATGCTAGGACCCAGTCGTTCGCTCCCATTGGAAAGATGATTTCCCTATTTTGTAGCCAATAACTTCCATGTGGGTTATGATTCAAAAGCACTGCATGTGATCCTGTCCATCACACGAGAAGGCCCGTTTCACTAGAAAGATATTGTGCTGATTGGGAGGCTAATACTGCGGATCCACTTGTAGAAATGATCGATTGGCAGGCGAAGACCAGTCCATTACCTACTTGCATGATGGGGACGCCAAACCATTCCCAAGAGCTATCGATGCCGATGAAATCTTACAGGTTGTTTTTTCCCGGTAAAATGAACCAGGGGAAGGCTTTTGAGTGAGGTTGCGAGATCACTCGTTTTGAAAACACTTCGGGGTTTCTTTTTACTGGCGTTGCATTAAATACTTTGTCTGTCGCACATCGCTTCCTCCTATTACACAACTCACCGACCACTTTGACATGA